>JACXGI010012172.1:0-23324 GCA_016801175.1 Esox masquinongy | reverse complement strand
CTTGAACAAGACACAGCGTCAGAAGCGTCTCGCCTGGGCTAAAGACAAAAAGGACTAGACTGCTGCTGAGTGGTCCAAAGTTATGTTCTCTGATGAAAGTAAATTTTGCATTTCCTTTGGAAATCAAGGTCCCAGAGTCTGGAGGAAGAGAGGAGAGGCACAGAATCCACGTTGCTTGAAGTCCAGTGTAAAGTTTCCAGTCAGTGATGGTTTGGAGTGCCATGTCATCTGCTGGTGTTGGTCCACTGTGTTTTCTGAGGTCCAAGGTCAACGCAGCCGTCTACCAGGAAGTTTTAGAGCACTTCATGCTTCCTGCTGCTGACCAACTTTATGGAGATGCAACAATGCAGAAGAGCTGAAGGCCACTATCAGAGCAACCTGGGCTCTCATAACACCTGAGCAGTGCCACAGACTTATCGACTCCATGCCACGCCGCATTGCTGCAGTACTTCAGGCAAAAGGAGCCCCAACTAAGTATTGAGTGCTGTACATGCTCATACTTTTCATGTTCATACTTTTCAGTTGGCCAACATTTCTAAAAATCCTTTTTTTGTATTGGTCTTAAGTAATATTCGAATTTTCTGAGATACTGAATTTGGGGTTTTCATTAGTTGTCAGTTATAGTCATCAAAATTAAAAGAAATAAACACTTGAAATATATCAGTCTGTGTGGAATGAATGTATACATTATACAAGTTTCACTTTTTGAATGGAATTACTGAAATAAATCAACTTTTTGATGATATTCTAATTATATGACCAGCACCTGTATATTGAATATAACACCACTAGTTAGTACCCAGTAACATTTAAGAAAAAATTCTTACCTAGCTTTTCCATAACTCCACCCAAGTTCCTTCAGTTGTCTTCTGATTGTGATAACAGCGATGTTGATGTTATACCTTGATAAAAGCAGATCCTTAATCTCCTGAGTGGACCGCTCATCATTTTTACTCATTAGGAAATCAATGGCTTTAATGGTGTTGCTGAAAACAGAATACAAAAACAATTTAAAAATATGTACCATAAATCCCAACAGTTTAGACGTTACATCTCGCCAAAGATATTTGTTAGTATTAATAAGGCTATAACTGTAGCTTAGGACTGTAGCCTACTGTACCTGTTCATTTTTCTGGGATTCCATATTCGGCGTTTGACTGGAGTGTAATGATAGTGTTGTTGAATAGTAGGATCCTTCACCATAATTCCTATGTCTAACAGTATTTTCGAAATGGCTTTAGTAGTTCTTCCGTTCCTCCTCCAAGTCTTAATCTGTTCACTTAACTCAATCGAAATCAAGGTCATGGTGCAAAGTAGCCAAAAGTGCAATGTTTAAGACTCTGAAAGACTGGTTGAGGGGAATACTGTATTTATGGCATAATCAAACTTTTGACCCCACCCCTTCTGCCCGAAACCCCACCTCAACACAATTTCATTCATAAAGGGGGTGTTTAAGTTTAGAGGTAAAAAAAGATCTTGTCCTGCATGTGATCAATATTGATCAACAGTGGCGTCGTTAGGCCTGGGCGTTCGGGGCCATAGCCCCGGATCTCAAATTAAGTTAATTTGCATTTAACCACAAAAAGCATAGCTGGATGGTGATGCTGCTAAGGAGAATGTCCATGCTAATTGGGACGAATGGTATGCAAACGGCGTCAGCTCTGGCGGATAATGGGGGTAAAAAAGGCCTGGCGGTTCTAGTGTTAATCGGCCAACAGCCCGTGGCACTTAGCGTTGGTACTCAGGCAGCCGCTAATGGTACCCAGATGCTAATCACCCCTCACTGAGTGCATGAGGTGTATCACGCATGAGGTCAATCACATGGGTGATACATCCATGTGAATGATAGAGCCTTACAAATGAAATGCAAGATTTCCAGATGTCACAAACTAATGTAGGCCTAATATTAAAAACCCTTAAGGCTGTGGTTAGAACAACACGTGGAATCAAACTTATTTCAGCACATGGGACACTTTGTTAGGTAAAGTGGGACACTACATTATGATTAAAATTATGATTAAAATTAACTATGAGACACATGAGAAAAATGTTTTAACTGAATTCATGTGTACAATAAATATAATTACATATAGATATCATATAATCAAAAATATAATGTGTTAAAAGATTCGTGTTTGTGAGTAGCATAAAGGCAAAATGTTTTCAAATAAAAATAAACCTGGGCCCGGTTTCCTGATAGCGTAGCACTTACAATGGTTTAACATCAAATAATAGTAGCAGTACGATGCGGGCTTTCAGACTCGTGAACTGTTAATTTAGAACACTTTCTTAATTATCCTATTTCTTGTTTTACATACATTTTTCTTTATCCTCAGTTGATCAATTGCATTCAGTTACGCACTTATCTGATTTGTCTAAATAAATGTGTCTAAATCAAAACTGTTTTCATAAGTTTTATTTGTTCTGTTGCCTTGACATTAACTGTTTGCGATCACTCCTCTCATGTTGAAGGAGGCGCTATTTCACAAAAATAGTGAAGTGCCTGTTAAGATCGGTTAAGATGGACTAACGAGTGGTCTGGCGCACTAATTAATGAGCAATGTTACAATGCTTTCGGGAAACGCACTGATAAAATAACGAGGCCCTTATGTGCATCTTACGATCATCTTTGTGCTTTGGGAAACCGGGCCCTGATCAAATTAATTAGTTCTACTCTTTGGCAGAACGCTCTGACATCCTATTGAAATTGACATAATGCTCCCTGCGAACATTGTACTCCCTGCGGTTGAATGCGAATTAACTTAATGAGAATGAAGTGTAATGTTAGTTGATCAATGTTGAACACATGCAGCGGGACAAAATCAGTTTTACCTCTAAACTTAGTATTGCAATCTTATTCATGAAATTCCTTTTCTATTAGGAGTTAAACAAAATATGAAACAATCTGTCTGAATAAGAAATTACGCTAATTATTTATAGAACCATGAAGATGATCCAGCTTCCTATGTAATTCATCAAAGGTGTCACAGTAATTCATTATTAGTGAAACAAAATAAAAACGATATCCTTGACCAGAGGCGCTGTTAGGATCACAATACATTCGGGGCTTAGCACTCGCCCAACCCCCATCCCCCAGGGGAGACTTCTTTGCCACGCATTTTTCATGGATTTGTTGTGATGTCGTGTGTTCTAACCACCCTCTTACTAGTTTTTAACATTAGGCCTACATTAGTTTGTGACAACTCTCTGGAACCCGAAATATTCCCAAACAACAGAAGATGATTTATTTTCGGCACCAAATCATCCCTAGTCTCTATCGCATTGTCCTCTGGGTTTATTTTCTTAATCAATCCTCTTCCTCTCCTTAACAGCAAGCCCTACGCCGCACTATGCTTTCGCAGTACGCTCTACGCCGCATCTTCATGTTTCTGACTGGTTAATTTGATGTTCAGAGTACCAGCACAGCTAGCATCTTTCTCTGACCCGCGCATGTCGTTACTTTATTGGGTTGTGGATATTTCGTTAGTTATAGAGCCATCACGGAATTGGGATGTTTTAATAAAACTCACTTCAACTCACTTTTAATAAATTGGGACGAGTGAGAGGCATGAAGAGAACAATGTGTTGTATAGTTTGATTGACCGATTTGAGACATACAGCTGGACATTTGAAATGTAAATCTTTGTCTTAAAATAGCAAAAGGTAGGGGAAGATGTGTTGTAAGAGCACTTGAAGATAGATTGTGTAATGTAGCCTGACACGATCGTGTGATTCGCTTGCCAGACTCCAACCTTTATACTAATAATCTGGAATCGCAGTTTGAACATGTGCGATTTTAAAAGCGCAGAAAGCTGAGATTTTGGCTTTTTATTTTTATGCTCAATCAAAATTATAATTTTTACTGGTGCAATATTATATTCATATTTGTAAACAATTTATTAGGAGTTGATTTTAGAATCCGTTTGCCTACTTAAAAATAATAATTCACATCATTAGTATAAAGGTTGGAGTCTGGCAAGCAAACCGCACAATTCGCTTGCCACGATTAGGGCTTGCTGTTGAGAAGAGGAGTTGATGAGTTGATGCAACAACCCAGTGAGCAATCACTGGCGCGCCGCCGGCGTTTTGCTGCTGGCGGGCCCCCGGCGGCTATAATGTCGTACAGCTAGCGGGCCACCAGCTTTTGCCGCTTTTCTCCTGATCTCAATTTGCATAAGCTAATTTGCATCTCAGGCGGCTTTCCACCTGCGGCCCGACTGCGTTACGATGGTGGCTAGCCGCCGAAAAGAGGGCGTGCGCTTTAGTCTGCTGTATCTGCTTGTGTTGCAATTTTTTCCAGCAGAGATGCTATTGTACCCCTTTTATTCTTGTACTGATTATTTGATTTATTTCAATATTGTAAAATCTTAGTGTACAGAATTTTGGTCAACTTTGGTAGTTTATAAATAAAATAGACTGACTATTGCACTATTGCTTGTGTAAAGGACCTTTGTGTAGACATGTACAGTAAACACATCTCGCCATTGCTTACCATAATATTTTCACGAACTAATGGCCATTTTTCACTACATGGTTACCAGCTCAACTCGTCTATAGCCTCGACTTAAATGCTTCATGGGGGACAGTTCTTTACTGTGTTTAAACACCGCCATATCCGTAGATGGCGCTATAGTAGCGAATTGCACGTGTAAGGCAAGACCATGGGTAAGACAGTCGCCATTTGGATTCCACGCTGTTGTACCGTGCAAACTAGAAGGAACATTCATTTTAGCGACTTGGTTCTCTTGTCAACTCTTGTTCAAAGTGTAATAACTATATGCTCTCAATTGGACAATACAACATGTGGATTATCAGATTGTTTTACTACAATTTGATGAACTCCCGAAACAAACGAAGATTAAGGATTTTTTGGACATCAGACCGAAAATTGTTGAACGCCGAGTCACCTACATCTATGGTGAGTTCTGTTCTGCGATATTATAAATAACTAGCGTTAAGTGTTGTTAGGTTACTGAGTAAGAACGTAATGACTGTTTTGGATTAAACAATGACTGTTTGCAATATTATATTAACATTCAAATTCATTAGTCAAGTTACTGGTAGCTGAACGCAAGTTCTAAACCATTGGTGGGAAAACAAGTTATAGAAACTGAGCTTGGAGAAAACAGCGTTGGCCTGAAATTAAATACCTACAGTAACCCTTGTTTCTTTGTGTGTCCACAAGTTTGGTTGCTTACTATTTTTTGTTTTTTCGTTTATCCTCAAATTCGGATGTTTTGTGCTTTTTCGCCTATCAACAGTTGAACAGGTATGGTAACATCGTTAGCTAACTTGTCTAAATCGTGTTTCTTAGGGTATCAACAAGTTAGAATTTTATAATATGTGCTTACTCCTTGTAACTTTTATCAACTGATATGTAACGTTGGCTGAATCGTGTTTCTTTGTGTAACGTTATCCACATCATGTGGATAACGTTACTCTTGGCAGTAAATTTAGACTAGCTCAACCTGGACCTGTTGCAATTCCGTTACTGAGGTGTCTGTGTATCCACATTGTTTCTAAACATTGCTTTCAGGTGATGACGTTTTCTGTAGTTTTGTTCCCGGAGGAGGATGACTGTGTGGCAGCAGTTCCACGCCAGGTATGTGAATTACATGTTGATCTCGTAATTGCTGCAATGTTTACTTAGTTTCACCATATTTACCTGTTCACCAACTTTTATGTTTATTTTTAGGATGGAGCAAGCACAGTACTCCAAGGCACCAGAGAGGTACTCCACGCCACCATGTAGAGGATGGCTCCGTAGGTAAGTGTGGGTTCATTCACTTAACCCAGATGCTTAACTTGTTATTAAAGCATGTTGCTTCCAATTTTATTTGTCAATTTCAATTTATTTTTAAGGGCAAGAAGGCAGAGGTAGGGGGAAGTTTTAGCTCTGCACATGAAGGTAAGAATTAACATTTTGGTGGACACTGCGATTTGAGTTCTGATTGTAAAATAACCAGATATTTAGGACTGAATACTTAACTGTCTGTCTTTACTTTCAGAACATTTGGAGAAGATCAAGTGGCTGACTGAAGAGAAGGTCGAGCTGAGGGCACAACTGGCTCTACAATCAGGTAAAAACAAGACTATATTTACACTAGCATCTTGTCTTAATGAAACTGCATTTGTCTGAATATGAGCCCTTTACTGAAATGCAATACTGTACAGCCTTTCTGAAATTACATGTATATGGTAGTTTTGTTTATTTCACTATTAAGCTATTGACATTTCATTGTGCTTTTTAGCTTCTGATAAACGTCTGACTGAAAAGAATGTCAAGCCGAGGGCACAGCTGGCTCTACAATCAGGTAAAAACAAGACTATAGTTGCGCTAGCATGTTGTCTTCATGAAACATTTCATTTGTCTTGAATGTCATGAAATTCTCAAAATCATGTCAGACCATTTAAGTACAATATCTGATTACTGTATTACAGGAGCCATAAGGAAGAATCTTTCCAACCGGGATGCCACTGATGAGGCTGTCCAGAACCAGGTCCCCAGGTACCAGGAAGGGGCAGCTGACCGTGCAGGTGGGAGATGTCGCGGCGGTACAAGGGACCTGCCGTGAATATGAATGACATCTCCAGCACAACCAATATTGCTGCTAAGCTGCAGTACTGTATTTCTTTTTTTTTTACTGCTGCTATGCATAGTGTTATATATATGATTGCATTAACCTCTCAATATATTTATAGCTCTGTGTGAATGTTCTTAATTCTGACTGTAGTTGTAGTGTCATAAGCTTATTGCACTGATGTATCTGTTATTCAATAAGTATTGATTGCTGCTAGGTCATACTTATGTATGTTACTGCCATTCTAGCCCTTGTTTATTTTGTATTGTATTATGTTTATTTTGTACATTCAAATACTGTAATTTTACTATCTGTTACTGGACACGTTTGATTTTGTAACATTTTTATTTCAATTAATTTGCACATGTTTATTTTGTATGCTTGCTGTATAATGCATGGTTTTTTTGTATGCATCTTGCACTATTTGAAATAAATTGTTTAGATTTTATTCAGTTGATTGTCATTTGTGATATGACAAAAATTATTATAAAGGATTATTATAATTAAAACTTAATATTGGGCCGTGAGGCATCCCGCTGGGTTTATTGCATAAAAGTGGCTAGCCGCCGTCGGGCCGCTGGTGAGCCGCTGATCAGGGTATTGTTAGAAGGCATTGTAATGAAAGCGGCCCACCGGCAGCCCGACTGCGACGCGCGCTATAAAAAAAAGCGGCTGCCGCCGGCGGCCCGCTGGCCAAACGCTTTGCAGAAACACTCGGCGGCCGCAGCGGCAAAAAGCTAGTGGGCCGCCGGTGGGCCACTGGCGTGTTGCTTGCTGGGAAATAAGCGACTGACGCTTTTGTCTATTAAATACAGTATTAAAGTAAACTCTGACAGCCTATTCGCCAACGGTCATAAGATGTTTTCCTACCATGCTTCAAAACTATGATCGTAACAAATAATTCTGCTTTGTATTTTATTATTTCTTAAGATAATTCAAATGCCTAAACAAATAGTCTTAATTTCTGTGTAGGCTATTGGTGTATTTATTTATTATAACATATTAGTGATGAAGTTGCAACTAGAAACATTTCATTTTTAAAATCGTTATAACCTATTATGTTAGGAGAACATTCTGAACATTGTGTGTACTGTCGTTTAGAAAACGATTTTCGAGAACAAATAGCATGTTCAGCATTCTAGCTCCCCCATGTGTTTGGAATAGTTCAATCACAGTTTGACGCAGTCTACCGAATGCTGACGCAATCTACCTGATCTTACCACGGTAAGAAAACACTGGTATTAAATGAGCGACATCTGTAAGTGACTGAGGCTGTGTGAGTCAAATGCAGTGATTTATTTTAGACAAAGAACATTTTACATTTACATCCCGCCCTGAATGTAAGCCAGGGCGGGATCTGCCAGCGGCGGCTTCCCGCATGTGCAATTCATTTGCAGTCTCTGGATGCGGAGGGGCCCACGGCAGCACCCGCTGCTCGTTGAGAAGAGTAAGAACGATACATGCTTTCACGTTAATCTCAAAGTCTCCAATAACACCAGAAAAAGTTGCTAGATTTATCACTAGTCGATTTATTGAAAAAGAGTTGCTAGAAGGGTCTGAATACTGGCTAAATATAGCGATGAAGTTGCTAAGTTGGCAACACTGGAAGTGCACCAGCAGTGCTGGCAGTTTTGTCTGCTGCTCGACTACGTTTATTTGGTTGGACGAATGACAAAGTTGTTTGATGAGTTCGTTTCATAATGTATTTCGGAAGTAACGTTAAGCCTTTGGAAATTTTGCCTCGGGGGAAAAAAAACCTGAATATTCTGGTAGGCAAAATATTTGACTGAAGTGAAGTAACATGAGGTTCTAAATAACCAGCCAATCAGGGCTGTGTCATATGTCGGCCTCGGGCACATTATTTATTGGTCGTTTTTAAAATGTTGCATTTGTAATAATTATGCGACTGGCTTTTGTATGCTACTTTTTGCATGCTTTATCTACAACAAAAATATTGTATATTGCATATACGTTCACTGTACTGCATTCATACACATCAGTAATAAGTTAGTATACACTATTCCCGCTGACCAAAAAGTGGGTATACGGCGTATACCTGCATATACCCTCCACCACACCACTGCTATGTGGTGACGTCTGTGTTTCCCTCTGTAGATTGTAGTGTGGTCTGTATTCTTGACCACACATTTTGTTATACCTTACCTGCAGTTAAACCAAAGGTTTAAAGGTTTTTAAAAAATTGATAATTAAAAATTATTATTTATATTTTTTTCTGTTTCAAAGGAATTCAGTGAACTAAGCAGATCAGGCCTATCTGCAGTCGTACTGGTGTGTATGAGAGCCCCACCCTGTTTAGCAGAGTGGAACTGACCAAACAGCCTGAGCTGACTAAGTTAACAGGGTAGTCTACCCACCATCTTTAATGGTAGTTCTCTGAGCAGGGTTGGATAGACCTGTCCTAGATGATTATTATTAATGGTTAGATTATTTGTCATTGATCTTATAGGCCTGGGTTTTAGACCTGCTATTGGAGTCACCCTACTCCCACATTCTTGGCAATTTACTGTACACTTGAAACATACCATAAATGCAACATGTAAAGTGTTAAGTGTTGTTCCAGTGTTTCATGAGCTGAATTAAAAGATCTGTGGGAATTTGTGCATTAATGTAGTATGCTAATTGTATTACGACTGTATGAATGTATGTTTCATTGGAAGTTAAATGTGCCTAGATAATAAGAATAACAGAAACATCTGTGTTTAGATTCTCTCTCTGTAGGTCACGCTCTGCCAAACTCAGGAACGTGAAATGTTTACATTGACCATCTGAGTAGTTTATGTAGGGTATATTCTGTCACTTTGGTGATTTATGACCCTGGGGGGTTTTACAACGATTGATAAACACCCCGGACAAGTGTTATAACAGCTGTGATATGTTTGATGTTTAACAAATGGGTCTTAGGGTTCCGGGAATGTTAAATTCCCAGGCAATAAATAAGTGTTATATCAGTGGCAAGACGTTTGGTGTTTAACAAAAGGGCGCCAGGTTTCAGCAATGCTATATCCCCCGGCATGTTATGTTCCGATAAGTGCTACAACAGATGTCCTACAACCGGTGGGTGTTAACCTTTCACGTTTTATGGGATGATTGGCTTGGTCTGTGTATTTAAACCACGCAGACCCCGGTGATGGTCATTCAGTCTTGCCTGAGTAAACGTACCTACACATTACAAACCATGCGATCAACGTTTTGGGTGAAACACCGTTAAAAGCTACCAGTTCAACCGCTGCTCAGCGAGTTGGCAAGAGATTACAAATGGACAGCTGAGACCCAATCAACATACCAGCCCGAAGAAACTGATGCAGAGTTTAACCCGAATCCATCCACTACACCGGAATATGTTGGCACAGAAGTGGAAGTTGGCCGATGGGCGGATTGATGGATACATTTTCAACCCAGACATACCGGAGGTTGCATTTTATGAATTACCCGAAGGCCAAGAGTTTAAGGCTGGTGTGACTGATCAAATGGTTTTTAATGCCGGTTTATAACACCTTTCGAAAAGTGTTTTATTTGGGGCCAAAACAGGGCACACATAATACAGTAGATGTACTGTTTAAAGTCGTCGAAGGAATGAATGAAGGTATGACTCTGTTAGATTGGAGCTATTTCCGGAAAATGTCTGCAGGTTGGAGTGTGACTGCGGACTGTTCGACTGATGTAAGACCCTGAAGCCTCGCCTTAAGCTAACACCGTCCTCAACACAGCATAAAAAACAGAAAGACCGCCTGTGACTATCAAGCAGTCGGCATAATTTACGAAACATGTCTCAAGAATACAACCAACCGGAGTTTGAAGAACCCAAGGCTGAGGACTGGCTGTGTGACGCCTTGGATGACAACGCTGAACCCTTCTACAGTACCCCGGACCCCGACAGCTCGATTCCACCAGAATACCCAACTAGAAACTACCATTGGCTTGACCGGTTTGGTGATCAGCTAGGAGCTCTTAATCTGTCATTCCTTTCAAATGCTGACAAGAGTTATCACAAAATGGACAAACGCCTTGCACCACAAGTTTTAAAGATCATCAAAGCAACATTGTGTATGATTCTGGAAAACGTTGTTGCGGCTATTCTCCACAAAGCCTGCATCGGATGTGAAGTTGACCACCCGAGCCAGAGAAGACATACTTGTCTCGACCCGCCTGATTATTTTTTGAGACCCATTATGATGACATCATGGAGACAGTTTTAACACCGCGACTGAAACGTGTTGGTCAAGGCTTTGAATGCATCTGGGTTTCATGCACAGCTGACCGATGTTCGTGTGACAGCCAAGAACTTTCTGCATGAGCTCAAGTTGAAGCCAAACATCACACAGAGACTGAGTGAGAATAGATGGATAAATTTAATGAGGAAGCTGTATGCAATGCAGTAGTGTCTTGGTGCGATGAAAGCAAAGAGACGGCTGTCTAAAGATGGGTAACTTCAGTTGTCGTGTTTACATGTATCTAAACAAATCCTATGTGGCTTTATTGATTAAACAGTTGATGCACAAAGCTATCAAGAGTGGATTTGATGATTGTAGACCGTTTAATATCCAAGACCATGTCAGTATAAAGCGTTTTAATAATCTGAACAAGCATATGGAAACGGTCAGGAACACATCTGATGATTGGCTTCAATTGTTGTCAAACGGTGTTGAATCAAATGCTCTAAACAACTTCATGTACACTTCTAACATTTTCAAATGCTGACAACAAAGACTTTAAAATTGGGCACCTGTTATGTGTTTACGTATGTAACAGATGTTTGTGTGATAAAATTGCTGAGTAATGATGCTGTGGATGTAGATTGTATTTCTAAAATGTTTACAGATTTTCTAATCAGCAGAAATCTGAATGTTTGGGTAACTTTTCTGAAATTCTTGAATTCCAAAAACTCAAATAAAACGATGTTAAACATGTATTACTTCTCATTATTGTCCGAATGCTCTACGATGTCTGAACAGGTTATGAAAAATATTTACTACCACCCAGCAAACCCTGGTGCTTATGTGGGTAGAGAGGGTTTGAAAAGAGCGTACTGGGAGAAAACCGGGGAGATCCTCAAAAATGGCGAGGCAAATGACTGGCTACTCACCCAGGATACATACACGCTACACAGGCCTGTACTGCCGTACAAAGGCAAAGCGCAGTAACGACACATTTGGTCAAAATTGAGTTAAGACTCAAAATGGGCTTTGTCACATCTGTTCTGTTTTGTGACAAAGTCTCCTGGTTCACCTTTGTCGTGTTTCAGAGAAACGAGAGTGTCAGAATTGCAGTAACTACAAAATCCAAGCTAATACCAAGGCAAACCGCAGTAAGTGATGTGTTACTGCGTTCTGGCTTTGTTTTCCCGGCTTTGACACCGCAGATACTGCGGTCTGCCTTGGTAGCCTTATCTTCAGGGGGATTCTAATTCTGTTTGTCCCGGGCATTACACTCCCTCACACATTACCAACAAGCCAGCCGGCTAGCCTACCATAAACACCATGGCACAATCCTGTGGCAAAATGATGGTTGAACTTGCGTTAAAACGCAAATATCCAAAGAAAGGTGATGGCAAAATATGAACACCTAGCGAGGCAAATGACAGCTTTAGAATCAGATAACGATAGCTAAATAAGTTACTGGCTAGCCTGCTGCCAACAGATTAGACAGACAGAGCCCACTACTGTAATGAGCCGGTGGTGCAAAGCATAAGGAACCAGGCGAGTTATAATTAACGAAAGCTATTTATTAAAATAAACACGGAAACGAAAGCACTGACACAAACAAAAGGGCTGAACGTTTCAGAAAAAAACGATAACCCTAAAGCTAACCTAACATAGCATACATCAGAACTAAAGTGGGCTACGCAACGAAAAATAACGCTCACTGAAGCACACGTTACAGGAATGAAAATTCTTCCTAAGAAGGCATTACATGACTGCATTACAACTAATCTACCCACAACAGGTTTGACAGGCTGGTGTAAAAACTTTAAAAGCATTTTTCTCAGTTTCAGTGTTTGCGTGGTTACTGCACTTTGCGTTTGTAGGGCAGTGTAGCTATACATTTTCAAAGAAATAGAGTTATTGTTCATGATATAAATTCACAATTTCAGCTGGATTTGGTTGACATGAGTGCTTATAGTGTGGAAAACAGCTACCATCGGTCTATTAGGATGAAGCCTGCTGACGTTTATGAAGAAAATGTTAGACTAGTTCTCAAGAATCTGTATGGTACAAAAATAATGAGAAATAGTGAACAAAGTTACAAGTTCCGAGTTCGGGATACTGTGAGACTCTCAAAGTTGAGAGGGGCGTTTACCAAAGGCTATGAAAAAGGCTACACAGATTAATATTTAACAATAAAAGAATGCATTCCGCGGGTACCTCCTGTATACAGAATAAAAGATGACGATGGTGATGTGACAGTTGGGACCTTTTATGAACAGGAATTACTGAAAATAATCATTGCTAAGGATAAAACTTTTAAAGTGGAAGTAGTTCTGGATGAGAAAGTACAGAAAGGGAAGAAAATGAGTCTTGTGAAAAGGCTTGGTTGGCCTGAGAAATTCAACAGCTGGATAGCATCGGAACAAGTCCTTGACCTAGAAACTGGATAAAACTCTAGGATTTGCTAGACCGAGTCATTTACAGCGACTGTGATCAGCATGGGTGACGGCGGTTTCTACATAACGCTGCCCAGTAACTCGTCGAGACATGTCTATCCAAACAATTTGAGTTTGATCTATACCACAAAATCTGCCAAAGGTATAGATTTAAAAGGTGATTGGGAAGTATCTTTGATAGAATTCCAATACCCGCATACGTGGAAGACTTTTACATGGGGTGAAAACGCATTTGAACTACATATTTGAAACACGACAAAACTTGGAAATATGAACTCAACACCGGTTATCACAACGGCATAGGAAAACTGGTGGTAGAGATCAACATTTATATGAAAACCATATAATTTGTGTATGGGCGGGGTATGATGAATTTAAAAACAGAATGTTTCTAAAAGGCGAGCCCCATTTTAGTTTGAAATTTAGTGAAATTTGGAACAGATATTAAGCTTAAAACCAGGCGATCGGTGGTACGCCCCATGGTACGGCCCATTCCCCACAGATATTCTGGCAGGGTTTAACACCCTATACATCTACACAGATATAATTGATTATCAGCGAGCTGGTGACAGTCATGTCCCGCTGTTGAGAACTGCAGGGAAAAAGAACAAAGCCGAGGGTCAAGGCGCTCTGGAGCGTCAAAGGTCTTCAAGAAAGCTTGGACATCTGCGGATGTGTTTTTAAAGCTGATTCCACTCACACTCCCATATGTATTCAACATGTACTTTGCGTTGTTCGTTTAAAGCCCCAGTCTTTGTCAGCCATTGTTGGTGCATCAACCCGTGCTGAATCTTTGTCACCGGGTTGGAGCTTGTTGAACAATGACACTTTGGGTGACCGTGCCAGAAACACCCTAAAAATTTGTAGACTCTGCACACACCATCGCGTTCAGCGTATCCATCAACATAGTAGGCACCGATTTTAATTTCACCCCGGTCCAGGGCGTGCTGTATTGATATATTCTCATCAGAGGCCACATATTCAAGCCATTGGATTGAGCTGTTTGAGAATGTCTTGTCTGAAAACGATTGTAGTCTGACAACGATTGTAGTTCCGTATGTAGCTCACAACCACTAACCATGGCCTCACCATATGTGTACTGTAGGTTCAACATACCCATCAAACAAACGGAAAAACATGTAGAATCATTATTCAACACCACATATAAATGCCTTCTTTTTTTATTGATAATCTGATCTATCAATAGTGTTTGAGCTTTACGCTGTGGGGCACCACCCTCGCGGTTGTTGACAATTTGTACCAACAGCTCTAGTGATTCATCAATCATAACCGCGGCATTACTCTGCATAACACATTCAAGTAAATTACCAAACGTGCGTTCATTATATTCATCTGCTCTCATGGTCACATGTACCGAGGAGATCAGAGATTCACCAATCAACTCAATCTGCAGACGATCACCAGGCCCGTGTACAAAGTCTGAAGCTCTAACAACCAAAGTATCCAAGCCTTCCATAATGAGTGCATAGAATGTGCCAAAATCCCCAACTTCAACCAGTATTTTGGAAATGTATCAACTGTCGTAATTCAACGTTGTCAAACGCATTACATTAGATAACTCTATCATCGCCATCATTGCAATGAGTTTGCATCAGAGACCTCGAAGGAGAGTCAACTAGATCATGTGAAAAATGGGGACTACTAATCTCGGTTAACAAAGCTTGCATCTGTGGATTAATGTCTGTATTGCTGTGTAACAAAGTATTGGCCGGTTCATTTGTATTATGGGTTGTGGTCTGTTGATTATGTGTAGATGTTGATGGTCGTTCCGTGTCTGGTCTGATGTTATCACTATCTATTGCCATTTCTCTAGCTTAACGTGTAAATAATGATCCACTTACAGGTTAAAATATTATTCTAACTCAAACATACATTTACATACATCACAGTTTTGATGAGTTGACTGTAGATATGTATTACCTTCAGCTGTCAAGCATTGTGTAATGGGGTAACTGTGTTAAAAAAAAAACCTGACGCTGTGCAGCCACAATGGGGGGGTCCATAACTGAAGCCATTATGGTGATGTAGTCTGCATCATCAGCGGGTCCTCACCCTGTTGGCCAAAAAATGGAGTACAAAGACTCAGCTGTATGCATATTGCCGTAATGTTAATAACATTTTAGTACAAGGCTGAAAATGTCTGTAAATAATTAGACTTACGCAAAAAGTATCTGTTCAGGATGTGTAAGATCACAACCGTGCAGTCCAGCTGACACTGATGCTGGTTACTTGGTCTGAAATAAATACAAAGAGGGTTAACAGAAGACCAAGCGTATACAGGTATTTAAAGGTGATTATTAATAATGTTAAAAGTCTACTTACCAAGGTTAGAAGGTCCAAAAATGTGTTTTCCAAACACGGCAGGGTTTAATTCCTTCAAACTAAACCAGAGATATAAAACAGACAATATGAAGGAGATAAAAGCGCTTATATTGCACCAACATGTAATTGTTTTATACATTCTTAAGTTCAAATGTGTCGTTTGTTAGCGTGTATAACCGCAACACAATTCAAATCAATTCTTTCAAATAAAATAACATGTACTTACTATGTAAACGGCCTACTCCGCGCTGGAACAACAGCTGTCTTCCGTGGTAGTCGCAGATTTAATAAGACAACCCAGAAACCGTTAAAAGGTTACGCCTCTTTGTCATTGGTTTACGTCATCTTTCTTCACGTTAAAACTACACCAGTTACATTGCTTAAAATTGCCATATGGATACAGTTTAATTATTTGTATACGTTTGACAATCACAGTGATGCTCTTGGTCTGGTAGAAACACCGTTCTCGTAAGTTATCGCGGCTCAGCCATGACATCACGTCATTCAATTTTATCTATTAATGACAAACTCATCCGCTTACATATAAACGCTGGCTATTGTCACCATATAGCCATTAATCTCTTCAAACAACATTTAACAAACAATGTAAGACCATATACAGCACCAAAAATCAGTTGCTTCAAGTCATTACGAGAACGCAGCACATCTTACACTGAAGTCCCAGCATCCGCCCACACTAACACATACAGACACACACGCACAGACAGGTATTCTCAAACTCGCAAATACTATAGTCTGCCTTTATCTTGCCTTTATGCCTGTTGCACAATTTCATAATACATATTTACAAATGTTTTGTTTACCTGTAATAACATCTTGACCTGTCAATGAATCAGTGTTGTTCATGCAAATGTATACTCTACCTTCTGGGTATGTTAGTAACCTTTTGCCATATAATGCAATTTCAAAGTTAATGCTGACTTAAAACACCCATTTTTATTTCACAGATCATCATTGCTCATACATACACATGTACCAAAATCATCGTTTTTATTTTTAACAATATTTTGAATCCAACCACGATACAATCAACCTAATCATAATGTGTGGTCGACCCAGGCGTTGTTTGTTCCTTCAAAATAATAGCATTGCTCATGCAATGTTGGTTAACTGTAGTGCTTTGGTGGATTACAAACCTTGTGTGAAACACGGGATGTTTTTCAACCTGCATATACTACAGTTTGTACTTATTTGGTTATTTAGGGACCATTACTATGGGTAGATCTGATCTTAAGGCCCATCTCTTATTAAAATAAAAAATGGGCCAAAACTCTCCAAAATCATATGTCCTGACCCCTTCTTTATATCTTACACGAAAAAGTAAGTTTCCCACATGTATTTCTGTACTTGTGGGAAAACACCATGCTACACCTGCATTGTAAAACATGGAAAGTTAACACCCACAGGGTTGTAGGACATCTGTTGTTGCACTTATCAGTACATAAATTGCCCGGGGACTTTAGCATTGCTGAACCCTGGCGCCCTTTTGTTAAACATCAAACATATCGCACCTGTTATAACACTGGTCCGGGGTGTTTATCAATCGTTGTAAAACATCAAACATGGACACATCAATGTTATTATGAATTACAAAGTCACCAGCCTGCATACGTCATTCCGGAAGTCCCGTCCTAACACGTCATACAGGAAGTCCATACGTCACACCGGAAATCCCACCCAGCAAACTATAGACCAGCAAGCAACCATCTTTACAGTGAGAAGATGATGAAATGTTCACCTGACGAAATATTGCATATTTGTTGCATATTTCCAATAAAACTGAATATATTGCATATTTCCAATAAAACTGAACACATTTCTCCCTGGATTCAAATGGGTTCTTTATTATTTAATCACTATATGTAACAGCTATATTCCAACAGTTCCCAGAAATTGTCCACTCGCACAAAAAGGCTATCAACAAATATATACGTATTTGTTGACATTTTTGCCAGTAAGCATTTCTCCTTTGCCAAGAAAATCCATCCACCTAACAGGTGTGGAATATCAAGAAGCTGATTAAACACATCATTACACAGTTTAAGTTGTGACGGGCACAATAGGAAGCTACTATCGTACAGCAAAATGTCCAGTTTTGTGATGTCTCAAGTTTTGAGGGAGTATGCAATTTTCGTGGTGACTGAAAGAGTTGCTGTCAGAAAATGTAATATTAATTTCTCTACCATAATGCTTTCCAGTGTCGTTTTAGAGAATTTAATAGCACCAAACAGACACACTATCAGGGATCACATAAAACCATGCAAACCCATGACTGCCACATTGGTCTTTAACTGGGGGTTTGCACCACTAAACAATTTCTGCACAAAATGTCAAAAACGTTCTCAGGTAAGCTTGTCTGTGTGCTCGAAGGGTCTTGACCATACTGCAGTTTGACATTATATTTGATAGCCACTAGCTCTGTGCTCTTTACAGATATAACCAGGATCAACTGTGCCAGGCAGATGGCAGACAGAGTGCACGACATGGTGTGGGGGCAAGTGGTTTGCTGATGTCAATGGTCTGAATGTGAGTGCACAATTGAGGTGGTGAGGTTAAGGCATGGGCAACATGCAAACTGTTGCATGTTGCATTTATATTTTGTTTAGTGTGTTTTCATGCCATGTGACACGTTACAGAACAAACTGATCTATTGATACTACTGATCTAATTAAAATCAGTTTCTTGTAAAATTGGGCACCAGTTTTGATCGCATTCCCACTAAAGGTTTAAACGACATTGAGATGTACCACCCTTTGTACTACTGGACTCTGTCACTGCCTTACAAAGTCTGATAAGGAAGTTTTCAGTTGTCTATAGGTACGTGTCATTGCTGCTATTCCTGTTTTTCATTTGCACATGCCAACTTGCACCTTAAAATTGCCTTCATTGCAAATTTAGAACTGCCACTGTACTTGCATTTTCAATTGTTACATTCACGTCTACCTTGGGAACCGCATTGCTGCTATCCCAGCATTTCAGTTGCACATTCTACCCTACTCCTTCAATTTGCCTCGATTGCAAATTCAGAATGCCATTGAGAATTGCCACTTGTACCCACTATTTATCCCACTTGTACATACATTATATTTAATACTTTTTCTGTCCTACTCTATTTGCTTCCATTGCACATTTAGAATTGCCATATGTAATGCATTTGCACTAACTCCATATCTATACATGCCACTTGTACATACTTGTACATACAGCTCCAGAAAAGGAAGGTTTTGAGTGAGGAACAGAAGGGTTAAAATTAAGAGACTACTGCAAATTGAACGCTTCTGTTCCTCACTCAAAACCTTCCTTTTCGACTTTTTTGGAAAGGAAAGAAAAATGTGCAGTGGTCTCTTAATTTTTTCCGGAGCTGTATACTTAATACTTTTAAATGTTCTGCCCTCCTTTATTTGCACTTCTGATTAGACGCAAATGGCATTTCGTTGTACTCTACTTGTAATTGTTCAATGACAGTAAAGTGGAATCTAATCTAAGAACCTCAATGTTAATAAAAATCCCTACAGTTTTTTTATTTCAGAAAAGTTCCAATCATAGTGTAAGTTATCGTGTAGTGATCATTTATAAAAATACAAAAATAAAATAACAATTACCTAATTTAACAATGCTGTAAGTAGTAAACGTAGGGTATATTGTGTCAGAATGGTGATTTATGACCCTAGTGGGCGGGGCTTCCAGACTGATGTGACAGGTGGGCGGGACATCCGGTTTGCTGGGCGGAACTTCCGGTGTGACGTATGGACTTCCTGTATGACGCGTGTTAGTGCGGGACTTACGGAATGACGTATGCTTGTCCGGTAACTTTGTAATTTATGATTGCATTGATGTGTCCATGTTTGATGTTTTACAACGACTGATAAGCACCCCGGACGAGTGTTATAACAGGTGCACTATGTTTGATGTTTAACAAATGGGTGTCTTAGGGTTCCGGAATATTAAATTCCCAGGCAATAAATAAGTGTTGTGTCAGCAGCAAGATGTTTGGTGTTCAACAAAAGGGTGCCAGGGGCCAGCAATGCTATAACCCTATATTTTATGTTCCGACAATTGGTGCAACAGATGTCATACAACCGGTATAAACTTCCATGTTTACAATGGGGATGTAGCATGGTGTTTTTCCACAAGCATGGAATTATGTGTGGGAAACTTGTAAGATATAAAGAAGGGTTCGGGACTTACGATTTGGAGAGTTTTTGCCCATTTTTATTTTAAAAAGAGATGGGCCTTATGATCAGATCTGCCCTTGTAACCACTAGTACAAACTGTAGTATATGCAGTTTGGAAATCATCCAGTGTTTCACACAAGGTTTGTAGTCCAACACAGGGCTACAGTAAACATCACATGAGCAATTCTATTATTTTGAAGGAACAATCAATGCCTAGGCCGGCCACACATTATGACTAGGTTGATTCAATCATGGTTTGGGTTTAAAAAATAGTTTAAAATAAAAACAATGATTCTGGTACATGTGTATGTATGAGCAGTGGTGATTTTTGTAATAAAAATTGTTTTTTTAAGTCAGCATTAACTTTTAAGTTGCATTATATGGCAAAATGTTACAAAGTTACCCGGAAGATAGTGTATAAATTTGCATGAACAACGGTGAATCGCTGACAGGTAAAGGTATGTTATTTCAGGTAATCAAAACATTTGTAAAGACATCTTATGAAATTGTACAACGGGGATCAACGCAAGATTGTTTTCACATTGGTAGAAATGTTTAACAGGCAACGTTGGTTAAAAAACTGTAGTATTTGCGAGTTTGAGAATACCGGTTTGTGTTAGTGTGGGCGGAAGCTGTGACTTCCGGGTAAGATGTGCTGCATTCTCGTAATGACCAACTCGTGAAAACCGATTTTTGGTTGTTGTATTATGGTCTTGTGTTTGTTAAATGAAGAGATTAATGGCGATATGGTGACAATAGCCAGCGTTTATATGTAAGCGGATGAGTTTGTCTTTAATAGATCAAATTAAATGATGTGATGTCACGGCTGAGCCACGATAACTAACGAGAACGGAGTTTCTACCGGACATGAAGTATCAATATATTTGCTTGTCAAACGTTAACAAATATCTGAACGAGCTAGTTAAGCGTTATACACAATTTCAATCATCGGTATAGTTCTAACGTGAAGAACGATGACATGTAACCGATGACAAAGTGAAGAGGTGTGACCCGCTGGAGGCGCCCCGGCTGCGATGTAAAGACATTAAACCCCGCTGCATCCACAGAAGTCAGCTGTTGTTTCAAGCGCGGAGTATGCCGTTTACGTTGTAAGTACAAGTTATTTTATTTGAAGTAATTGATTTGAATTGTGTTGCAATTACAAACGCTAACAAACGACACATTGGAACTTATTAAGAATGTGTAAATCAATTTTACGATTGAGCAATCCATGCGGTTTTATCTGTCTTTCATATGGTCTGTTTAAATCTCTGGTTTAGGTTGAGCGGAATTAAACCCAGCCGTGTTTGGTAAACACATTTTTGGGCCTTCAAATCATGGTAAGTAGACTTTTTACATTATTGTTAATCAGCTTTAATTACCCGTATACGCTTGTTAACCCTCTTTGTATTTATTTCAGACCAAGTGACCAACATCAGTGTCAGTTGGACTGAGCGGTTGTGATCTTACACAACCTGGGCAGATACTTTTTGTTTAAGTCTAATTATTTACAGACATTTTTAGTCTTGTACTAAAATGTTATTAACAATTACGACAATATGCATGCAGCTGAACCTTTGTTCTCTATTTACCAAACAACAGATTGAGGAACCCCCGGTGATGATACAGAGTACATCACCATAATGGCTTCAGTTACGGACACCCCAACTTGTGGCTGCACAGCGTCAGGGGTTTTTTGTTTCATTGTTTTCTTTCATGCTTGAAAGCTGAAGGTAATACATATTTTACCGTCAACTCATCAAAATTGTGATGTATGTTAATATATGTTTGAGTCAGAATATTTTAACCTGTAAGTGGATCGTTATTCACGTTAAGTTAGTGAAATGGCGAATGATAATGCTAACAACAGACCAGACACGGAACAACCAACAACATCTACACATAATCAACAGAAAACACCCCAAAATTCTAATCAGCCGGCCGATATTTTGTTACACAGCGATGCACACAATAATCCTCGGATGCAAGGATTGTTAACCGAGCTTAGTAGCCCCCGTTTTTCACATGATCTAGTTGACTCTCCTCCGAGCTCTCTGATGCAAACTCATTGCAATGATGGCGATGTTAGAGTTATACAACGTAATGCGTTTGACAACGCTGAATTACGACAGTTGTTAAATTTACAAAATACTGATGAAGTTGGGGATTTTGGCACATTCTATGCAATCATTATGGCAGGTTTGGATACTTTGATTGTTAGAGCTTCAGACTTTGTACACGGGCCTGGCGATCGTCTGCAGATTGAGTTGATTGGTGAATCTCAGATATCCCCCGTACACCTGACCATGAGAGCGGATGAATATTATAACGCACGTTTGGTAATTTACCTGAAAGTGTTATGCAGAGTAATGCTGAGATTATGATTGATGAATCACTAGAGCTGGTGGTGCAAATTGTCACCAACCGTGATGGTGGTGCCCCGCGCCGTAAAGCTCAAACACTGTTGATAGAGCAGATTATCAATAAAAAAGAAGGCATTTATATGTAGCTGTGAATAATGATTCTACATGTTTTTCTGTTTGTTTGATGGGTATGTTGAACCCACAGTACACATGCTGAGGCCCTGGTTAGTGGTCGTGAGTTACATATGGGATCTGGTTTAGCGTTGGATGATTGTGTAGCATTCACAGATATTGTTTGGTTTGAAGAAATTACTGGGTGTAAAATTTTTGTCTTTCATCGAACACGGGATGGTCATATGTTGGTGAGTGGTGTTATACAGGTTTTAACACCCGTGGTGATCATGGCTGTAAACATAGCTGTAGTGTCTGTCTTCATGAAGATTGTCATACCCAATCCCGTAACACAAAGCAGTGCCCAGACTGTAAGCGGATATGTTATTCTGACTTGTGTCATAGACAGCATAAACGCTTGAAGCAACACAGAAGTGTGGGTCGCTGGGTTAGCAGGTGTGACCAGAAGAAATACTGTGTTGATTGCGGCCGTCACTACAACGTTAGTATTACCAACTATAAAGCACACAAGTGCACGGCTAACGTGTCCCAGTTGTAACGTGGATCTGGCAGTTGAAACGAACCATCGGTGTTTCATAAAACCGTCTAAGCCTGAGGACCCCAGTGTGCGTTACATATGTTATGATTTTGAGACAATTGCCAATCCGGTGAACGGTGTACACACTGCAAATTTTGTGTGCGCAATAAGTTTTGAAAACGAGATGTGGTGTTCAGCCGGAGATGGTTGTGTGTCGCTGCTTTTTTCCAAAAGTTTAGGCAACCGAAATAAAATGACTACACATTTATAGCACACAACTCTAAAGGTTTCGATGGTTACATCTTTTATGCAGTACCTTGCTAACAATTGTATTGGCACGACACTTATTGCTAATGGTAGCAAGCTCATGGTTTTTACAGACAGCACATTCAATCAGAGATACATTGATAGTCATTGCTTCCTACCGATGAAGCTGGCGGCCTTGCCACGTGCTATGGGTTTTAAGGATTCGAAAAAAGGCTACTTTCCTTACAAGTTTAACATCAAGGAGAATGAGAACTATGTTGGCCCCCATCCGGAACCGCATTACTACGGTGTGAATACCATGAT
>JACXGI010012171.1:0-23334 GCA_016801175.1 Esox masquinongy | reverse complement strand
CACACACACACACACACACACACACACACACACACACACACACACACACACACACATACATACATAGACACACACATAGACAGACACACTCTCACACACACACACACACACACACACACCGAGAGGCTTAGGTCCCTGGCCCAAATGTGTCACAGTGATAATCTTCCTGACAGACAGAGACAGTGTGCCCGGGCTATAAGATGCTTCCTACTCCGGCAAATCTCCAATAGGATAGTAAGATTAGACTTTCCATGAGTCATTCAGAGGTTCACTCTGCCCTAATGTACTGAAGATCCTAAATTTGTCATACAAATGCATGCACACACACGCGTGCACGTACACACACTAATCCAAACACAGTGTAAGCTGGGTATTTTCCATTTCAGGCTTTTTGATGAGGCTACCACCTATCCTCCTTAAGGAAGAAGAAAAAAGCCCCTGTCAGCTCCCCCCCCTCCCCCTCTCTCTCTTTCTCTCTTTCTCTTTTGCTCTCTCCATCTTCTTCTGTCACTCTGTCTTGGAATCACAAGTCTTTCATTTCTGTCCCCTTCTCTGCTGTTTCCACGACAACAGTGGAAGAGGATATCATGGAGGATGATATTTCAGCCAATGAGAGGGACTGTTGTTGTGTAGTATCAGGGTCAGTGGTGTTAACAGTCATAGCGGAATAATGTGTGCATATATGTGTGAGTCAGTGTGTGTGAGTCTGTGTGTGTGTATTGGGGTCATGGGCGATGACAATGAACCGGTTGTCTAAGCAGTCTCACCTGCTATGACGCCACTTCCTGTATATGCACAAATGCACGTGTGTGGGAGAGAGAGAAATGAAAAGGGAGAACAATTGACAGTGTGGAAGAGAGGGTGTGAGAGAGACAGACAGAGTGGGAGAAAGGGAGAGAGCGATCCCAGCTCCCGTACTCTCCTAAGGGCAACAGTGCTGGCCAGTTGGCCGCCACACAGCAGGGCAGCAGGAAGGGATCGCCTAGGGGTCAGAGGTCAATCTGACGTCTGGTCACGCGTCGCATGGCGCTCTGCTCTCGTAGGACGTCAGGACTGAGCTAGGGCCTGGGACTGGGCTATTCCCATGAAACTTTCGTTTCATGTCATTCAGACTCTGCTCGGGATAAGAACCTCCTGCAACTTACAAGCGACTTGTCTGCAACCAGTTGCAACTATTCCAAGTTGTGCAAACAGTTGCAAGCAACAGCCAATCAAAACAAATGATAAAGGTGGGCGGAAGGGACCGTTGCCAAACAGGAACTGTATAATTAATGATGCATTCTAGGACTTCTGCAAGTAATACACTATTTTTACACTATTTTCTTTTATCTCCCAAATTGGGCTGAATGTGTAATATAAAATATTTGCATAATTTTATAAGTAGAATCACTATAATACCTCGGTTAACCATGGAATACCTCATTTGAAAGCAAGTAGTTTTGATGATACCGGGCAGATTTTTGCTCAGCAGCACCATTTTTACAACCAGTGGCCAGAAATCACAGAATACATCTTTAAATATTGACACCAGAGCTAGTGATGGTGATCTACATGCTGGTCACTGTTCTCTGACCAGTTATTACACACATTATTGAACGTAAAGTGTACTACCCAGCTTAGTTGGTTGCTAGCAAAAATAAATAATAATAAGTGATTAAACAGCGCTGCCTGCATATTCCTTTTGGTTAGCCCACTAAACGGCAGCGAAAGCTCTGTCTAAATCCATTTAATAACTCAACAGTTGAACAAATGAATTTGTTAAATAACGATGCATTGTAGCAGATCGACACTGTGTTTAGAATTTGTGAAATAACAATGCATTGTAGCAGATCGACACTGTGTGTTTAGAATTTGTCAAATAACGATGCATTGTAGCAGATCGACACTAAGTGTGTTTAGAATTTGTGAAATAACGATGCATTGTAGCAGATCGACACTAAGTGTGTTTAGAATTTGTGAAATAATGATGCATTGTAGCAGATCGACACTAAGTGTGTTTAGAATTTTCAACTCGTATAGTGACGTCCCAAAAGAAAACTTCAGTTTCATTGTTGCAAGCAATTTTAGTTGTTGTTTCAGTTGACTAGAAATCATGTTCCTTGCAACCTGCAACTAGACTTGTCGTTACGTTGAGTAACCCCAGCCCGAGACCTTCAGTTGAAATAAATTTATTTCCCCAGTCCTCTATTCCCCAGATTAATTTAGGGGTTATTGTAGTTTAATTGGCTGAGAATACCCAGGGAGTCACCCCTCATTAACCAATGCAGGTCCCTTCTGTCCTCACCCCGCTGTCCTCAGGGCATAGGCCCCAAGACTTATGATGTCATTAACGGTGCCCATGACCTCAGATCTGTGTGACTGCTTGTTGTGGGCCTCTCAACTCACACTCTCTCTCACACACACACACACACACACACACACACACACACACACACACACATATTGCAAGTACACACACACCCATCAGAGCAGCACGGTGGGGGGAAGGGAGAGAAACAGAGGAGGGGAGCCTAAGATAGAGAGATGAAAATGAAATGAAGCCTTAAATGGGATAGACAGAATAAAGGAATAATTGCAACCGCTTGGTCTCGCTGTCTGGGGGAGGGAGGATTTACTGCCTGAACTGTTACACACACACACACACACACACACACACACAGCCACGCTAAAATGAGAGGATTTACTGCCTGAACTGTTACACACACACACACACACACAGACACACTAAATTGAGGCTTGGTGTAAAAAAACAAAAAAAACAATAAATGGTAAGTCTCTTTTAAGACATTGTGATGTCCAACTCAAGCTTGTCGTAGTACCAATGTTTATTTCTAGACCCAGTCATTCCGTATTATTCACATGGCGAGAAAGCCAAAGATCGGAAACGCGCGGTCCTGTTTATAACTGCCCAGTACTTTATGAAGTCCCTTGGAGATGGTGTTTGGGACGGCAGGAAACCTCAAAAGTGCAAATGTGGAAACGCATGGATCACACGTCGATCAGTGAACCAACTTTGTCCTGCAGAAGGAGTGCTTCCTTCCCCGTGTTGCAGATGATGTCATGAGTCATGTGACACTCTCCGTCCCTGGAGAGGTTTTTTCTTCTTTCTGGATGAGGACATTAGTGCATGACCAGATGACTTCACAGTGTTTGTATTTGAAAACATATTCACAGGATGTGGTGCATTGCTTGGGGGCTTTGTTAGTTTGCGGCGTCTGTGTGTGTGTGTCTTTGTTTGCATATGCATGCGTGTGCCGGAGCCATTCTTGAGACGAGAATGTTTTATTTTTACCAGAGTATATGAATTCACTGAGATGAATTTGAGGATGAACGTGGTTGGAGTCAGTAGAGCGCATGCAGGGCCAAAGACACGCACACACACGCACACGCACTCACACATCCCAGCCAGAGCCTGTTCGGTCCCTAGTGGCTTCAGCCTGTTTATTTCTCACAGAGGCAATGCTGAAAACAGAGTACATTAGGGCATAACTCTTTTTTTATGATGTAATACTTTAGCATAGCCACCATGGGAACGAGAACCGGGGTGACAGAGAAAGCCAGAGAGTTCCCAAAACGTCCATCACCGTGGAACCGCTCTTCTGGAAAGTTCTAAATCACTCCCTTAGGTCTGCAAAAACGGACGTGGCAAGACATAAGAACCAGGGCCGTGGTAAAAAGCTGTGTGGGCGAATATTGGAATCCAAAAAATTTTGTTTATATGTAGATGCGAACAAGTGAACATTCAAATGCCGCTTTTTAATGTAAACGAAACACGTCATCGGATGGTTAACGTCTAAATCATCAGCAATGTCGTCAGAGGGCTGATTACCCTGGACCCTCCAGAGGCAAGGCAGTGTCACAAATGAAGCCAAATTAAGCTGGAGGAATGACTCCGTTGTTGCGCGTAGCTGTAGCTACCAACCTCGCAAGGTTTTTTTGTTTCGTCTCTGATTTTCACACCAAGTGTGTCACCGTCGCTAGATGGTCTGCCCTGCTGCCGAGTGCTTTGACGTCTGGATGGGCCACGGGTCAGTCATGTGACAATGTTACCTGCTTTTAAATAGTAAGTTGACAGGAACACTGATACATAGATCATACATGGATGCTGCTGACTGCAGTTTGGGAACACTGCTGGGGAGGGGAGGGTGGAGGGAGGGATGAAGGTAGAGGAAGAAGAGTGATTGAGGCAGAGGACGAAGACAGACAGAGGCGGAGGAAGGAGAAAGAGACGGAGAAGGGACGGAGGTAGAGGAAGGATGCGACTCGTGTCTGTGCGACTGTTGTGGGCCTCTCAACTCACACACACACACAGACACACACACACACACACACACACACTTCAGAGCAGCACGGTGGGAGGAAGGGTTAGAAGCAGAGGAGGGGAGCCTAAGATGGAGAGATGGGGTAGAGGAAAGAGAGAGAGAGATGGAGGTGAATGGGGTAAAGTACTGACTGATTTACTTGTGAAAGTGATATTAGACATTGAGGAATGGCGATGAGATGGAGGAGAGCAACAGTCTGAGGTGGAGGAGTTGAGAATTAGCCACCTGCAGCTGAGAGAATGTTGAGTGGAAAGACAAAGACAGCAGTGCATATGTCGGGTGCGCAATCTCTGCTGAGGTGGGAAGATAGAGATTGGCAAAAGTGTGTGCGTGCGTGCGTGCTTGCGGTCTACAGATGTGAAGTGGCTGTTCCTAATCTCTCCTTGTGCCATCTGCCAGTGTTTTTCCCTGGATTGCTAAAGCTACACCCCCACTGAGTCACTGATTGAGAGAGAGAGGGGGAGAGGGAGAGAGGGGGAGGTAGAGTAGGATAAGTGTAGAGGCAGAGGAAGTGCCACTTGTATCTAGATGCCCCCTACACCACAGTTGAGGACTGAAACCAGATTGTCAGAATCAAATCTGGGTGTTGCATTCAAGATCCGTCCGAGGCTTTTTACATTGTGTGATCATCACGTCACCCTTGCGTCGCACCGACGTTGGGAATACTCGGCAGCCATTTTGCAACAGAATGTGAGGGAGACACAGTCTCTGTTCTTGTCTACCTGCCGTCAGCATTAATCTGCTTATTCTCCTGCTATTATACAGCTTCTTCTTTGAGCACTGGTCAAACCTGGAGTATACTGGCTACAATGCTAACAAGCTAACTGTTAGCAGGTTTTGAGTAACGGCTGTAGTGCTAAGATGCTAACAGTTAACAGGCCTGGAATGATGGCTGTAATGCTTACATAACGACAGCCAATATGCTCTTGAGTAATAATGACAGTGATGAATGTAATGCTAACATGCTATCAGCCAACTGGCCTGGAGGAAATGCTAACATGCTAACCTTGAGCCCTAGGCTGCCTGTCAGCTCGCCTAGCAAAGACAAACACAGCGGAGTCGTCATCGCTGGAAGACGTTAGGAGATTAAAGGATGCCGCTCACACAGCCACACACCTATTGACACACACAACTACGCACAAATCGACACACAGAAGCTTGCAGGGCCTCTGAACTGAAGATTAGAGGTTTGGGTGTGACTGCACCGTCTACAGTGCAAAGGTCAATCCGGTTATGTGTCATTCCTCTATGCTGTTATAAAACTGGGCGGCGGCCCCTGAGTGTGTGTCTGTGTGTGTCTGTGTGTGTCTGTGTGTGTCTGTGTGTGCCTGTGTGTGCCTGTGTGTGCCTGTGTGTGCCTGTCTGTGTGTGTCTGTGAGCGAGAGAGAGACATTGAGGAGGTGAGGTAATAGTGGGAGTCAGTCTCACAATGCAACCGTTCACAGAGGTATTCCAACGCGCTACTTAAGGAGGTCTGTTTATCTTTGTGTGTGGGTGTGCAAGTGTGTGTATAGGTGTCGTTTTTGTGTGTTTTTTTTATGTTGGCCTGTAGGGTGACTAGTCTGGGCCTTCTTAGTATGGCATCTTAGTATGGCAGCTTTCTGCTTCTCCTTCCTTCCCGTCTGGCTGGAAATCTGCATTTCCTACTGGCTATAAACAGCCCGTGTAGATCAATCCCAAGGCCATTGGGCCGGAGCCTTTTTTCACAGACAGTTCTAGCCCGACTAGTCATTATGTGGGATTGTAAATACTGTGCTCTATCCGACTGGGCCAAGTGGAAGTAACTGGTGAATAATCCCAGCACATGTTACTAGCATTCATTTATTATTATAAAGCTTGTCAATTAAGCCACCCTAAACTCCACATATTTCTGTTTGGCGTGTTTGCCAATTCAAAACAACGGATCTCCAACAAAGTCCGTACATTACTGAGTACTAAGCTGAATAAACAACGGGTGATGATGGATGTGTGAGGTTGATGTAAGGGTTCATGTGATTGCACGTCTTAGCGACACCGCTGGTCGCAGCTGAGGTCATCGAGATCACAGTTGTATTGTGGTTAGCGGCCTGGTCTCATGACCCTGTGCTCGCCGTCTCTCCTCAAGTTCTCCTTTTCTCGGTCATCCCTCTCTAACCCGGCCCTCCTCTTCCTCCTCTCTTCCTACGGCCTCCTTCTCCATTACGCTCCTGAGACTCCCGTCAGATCAATGATTTCATTGACAGTAAGCCAGTGGTCCCATTAAGAGGTGAGCTGAGCTTCCCCAGAGAGGTCCGGCACATTATTCTCAATGACCTCCTCCTCCCCCCAGTCTTATACATTCCCTCGCTCTCCCTCACCTCCCCTTTCCTCCTTTACCTTTGTCCCCACCTCCTACCTTTCCTGCCTCCTCTCCTGTTTCATGGTGCTGAGAACAGAGGTCTATATTTAGCTCCAGACTCCTGCCGTCGTCACATTTGGCGCCAGTGGCCCATGAGCTCTCCTCCCTGTCCGGACACGCACGCACCCACACACATCTGACCCCGCTCGAGGCAGCCCCCACCCGAGGAGCAGTAAGGTGAAAGTGCTGCCCTTTCGTAATACTAATGACATCACTTCTTCTGAATGTGGCCTCTGACACATCTTTGAAAGTCCACATTTACGCAAAAAGACTCCGATATTTACAGTCGCTGATTTACAGTCGTTGTTCATGTTGCTCCGCACATGGGAGCAACATGCCTGCGTGGGCACACACACACACACACACACACAGAAAGACATTCACTTAGACACAGGCCGCAAGCCCACGCACGCATAAATGTTTACACAGGGTACACACAAACCAAACATATGAATGCTCCCCAGCGCCCCGTTCAGTCCCCGCTTGCCCGCAGGCCATTTCATCACGCTTGGTTTTAGTGGATGAATCGAGTTAAACGGTCATGAGACAGCACGGGACTGAGGAATGCCCCCCCCCCCCACCCCTGTGACATTAAACTACTGTCTCTGCTCTCGTCAACGTCGTTCTTGCTCCCGCGTGGAGCACGGTGCTTGAAACGTCACAGGTGTGGGTTTGATTCCCGCCAGGGTCACCTCATTTCTATCACGTGCACGGAGGATATATCGCTTCGGATGAAAGCATCGGCATGGCATCGTGTCGGTTGATGTGATATGCGTCAAGGCTTATGGGTTTGAGCCGGCACAAAATAATTTATGCACTCACTAATGTAAGTGGCTCTGGGTAAGAGTGACTGCTGATTGACTGAAATGTAAAATGAATGTCAAATGTATATTTAAATGTCACCTCTTTACACTGCCCTTTCACATGATTAGCATGCGTCTTCGGTGGAACATGATAACAGAAGGAGGAACATCTACCCACTTCTACCCTGAACTCTAGAAAAAAAAAACAATTCTTGGAGGATGTTGAGTAAACCTTTTGAGTTAAAATTTTCGAAGGGGAATGTCAAAGAACACCTTTTAAATAGTTCCTTTGAGAATGCTTGGTAGAACGTACGCACTCCAAAAATGAACCCCTAAATCTTCTAAAACCGTCTCTATGAGGTGCCATTTAAAAGGTGTTCTTAGAAACGTATCCGAGTTCCCCCTGCAAATTCAGTTTGAAGACCTCCTAAAAGACCTGTTCTTTTACAGTTTGGCTTTGGCTAGATCCATTAGATTCGATTCATTCCCACTTTATGTTGCGATGCTGTAGGCCCGTAAAACAATGGGGGATTCCTGTTTACTCTCACGCCTGACTTTGATCCCCTTCATCTCTTGCGTGCCTCTACACCACTTCCTTGTTCAGCTCGACGGCTGCCGCAGCGTTCCTTCAGTAGCTAGCAAATCACTGCAGTCAGATCTGAAACGCCCTTCCCATGGCACGGAGGTGTCTTCCCAGGATCGGTGAACGCCAGCGGGTAGCGGGAACGGCACGCGGCCAGGGGGAAGGCCAAACATGAGATAACACGGAGTTAAGTGCAGAATGTGGGGCTTTTGGAAAGGTCTACCGCATGCTTGAATTCAACTCATGTAAATACTCAGCCATCTCTCACACACACACACACACCCACGAGAGACAAGGCGCTATTGTAAATACGTATTACAACCCCAAACTCCCCTGCCCGCTTCTATTTCCCGATAAAGCGGCGGCTACATTTGGAGTTTGAGTGGAGCCCTATGAGGAACGCTGCAGCGGCGGCTACATTTGGAGTTTGAGTGGAGCCCTATGAGGAACGCTGCAGCAGCTCCTACATTTGGAGTTTGAGTGGAGCCCTATGAGGAACGCTGCAGCGTGTCATTGTTCCGAGTGTTCATACGCCATCTCTCCAGGCCTTCTCCCTCTCTCTATCTTTCTCTCCTGCCCTCTCTCTTTTTTCTCTCTATCGTACGGACACAAAGGTCATGTGTATATGTGTATATATGTATATAAAAAACACATAGACACACACACGTATACAGATAAACAAACACACATGCCGCCACAAGACCAACACTTCCTCTTTCTTGTGTATCCACTTCCTGTTTCAGATGTGGTCCTCCAGGGTGGGAGTGTGAAACTAACAGGGCGTGTGTGCGTGCGTTTGTCAAGGCTGTAGATATAGGCCTTATAGAGCCGTTAGGTAGATGATGTGTTTGGGGACGGAATGGCCAGTCCCTTTTGGACTCACATCATCTGTGGCCCCATTGTTCTCTGTCAGGGCGCTCTGCTAATGATGTCACTCTCCGCTACACACACACAAACAACGGACGCAATATCCTCGTATCTCTCCAGGGGCATGATGGGAAAGCAGATCATAACCCTGGGCTCTCCCGCCCAGACATATTCCTCCCGGAGGTTCATGTTTACATAGATGTTTGTCGTGGCATGAATATAACCAGATATATAGAGTCCGTATTATACCAGTTGGAAGGAGTCTTGGAATGCATTTTCTGAAGCCTTTTTCAGGCCAGCTAGGAAACCAGTTTTTTTCAGGCATCGGTTCCCTTTTAGGAATTCATTCCAGCGTTACTTCACGATACTTTGATTTGTTGATTTATATTAAATTACAGGAACTTCAAATTTGTTTTCTGCTTTTCCCGGGTTAGATTCTTCCAGGATAAATTCCAGAAATTTTTCAAAAGTTCTTGGAATTTAGCAGCCACAGTTGACATGCTTTCCTGTTGATGACATGTCCTGATGAATAGGCTGATAAGAAGAGTGAAACTCATCTTATCAGCATAAGAAACGGGAAGAAAAACAGGGAGATGTGAAGAATATAAGGAGAGATAAGGGGAGAAAGAGAGGGTAGAGAAACAAAGATGATGAGACAAAGATAGAAAGACAAAATTAAAAATGATATTAATTAATTACATTAATAAAAATCACAGCAGCAACTTTTGTGACCGTTGTGAACATTACCAATATTCTCTATTTAATTATTTTGTCATGTCATTCATACTTCTTTTATTATAACAACAGTGTATAAAGCTAATAAGACAATACTTGACCTTTCTCATTTTTAAACTTTTGTGTAATGTTTACTTCAAATTTCTGATTGTTTTGGGGGTTTTCTTCTACTTTTCTTACTGTATTCATCATATTTATTCCTTAAAATTTTTGTTATTCATACATTTTGTCTGTGTTTTTTTTTCCACTTTCTTTTGACAAATGTTTCCCATTCCAATAAAGCACGTAAATGTCAAATTTAGAGAATAGCATTTGCGAGAGCTAAAGAGAGAACAGACCTTTTGTCTATATTTAGTGTATTCTATCCTTACATTGTCTAGCACAACACCATTACACCAAGTAAGAATCTGAGAAGATTTAAATGTACTTGACGAAAAAAGGCTATTCTGATTTTGACGAACAGACGGACCGACGAGCAGATGGGGCGATGGGGCCTCAAGCCCAGTAAGATCTGTTCTGAGACCTGTCAATCTGTCAGCTGCCTGCGGCGTTGATGGGAGCTAATTAACACTATCCTGATTTGGCTTCAGCCCACATCTATCCCGGCCATGTCAGCCCACCCCTTGATGCAGTGTGCATCTGCGCCTGCATGTGCATGTGTGTGTACAGGCGTCCCTCCAGCAGACGTACGCAGCGAAGAGATAAACCAAAATAACGCCCTCCGACGAAGAACGAAAGAGAAAAATAAAAGCGAGAGAAAGGTTACTTTTTTGGTGTGCAGTCCGGTTGCTCCTCCCTTCATCTGGACGATGACAGACATTTCAGTCGAGTCAATAGTTGCCAGTATTTATTTCCAGCAGAGTCTCCCCGTCACAGATGTGCTACTGCCTCCTATGAGCAGTAAAATGAATTAACCATGAGTTCTGTTGGAGCACGCAGATTGACAGCCTGAAATTAAACATACACACGTACACAATGACGTAACCATTTATCCAACCCCCAACCGTCATAATGATATGGTAAACACACACACACACACACACACCCTCAACACTCCAGCCACGGTGCGGAGGTCTACAGTGAAAAGCATACCTGTCCAACACAGTCACTTCACCACGTACTCACACAAGCTGATTTTATGATTTACTGTGAAACTCTGCGGCATCGTCTTCTGGTAACCACTTACTAACACACACACACACACGGAGGATTGACCCCCCCTCTCCACCCCCCACCCCCTGTGGTACCTCACCATCTCCCAACCTCTCCCCTCTCTGTCCCTCAGTAACTACCTCACCCCCCAGGCATGACGGCAGCTGTGTTCTGTTCTCCTCCAGGCATTACATCACTGATGGAGCAGGCCGTCTTCTAATCCCCTGACAACCAGCCCCCCCCCACACACACACACACACACACACACATGCACACACACACTTCATTAACCTTCATTAACCTCCCCACCTTCCTGTTGGGTAGTCTGTCCCGGGGTGACGTTGCTTTCTTCTGATATCTGCACAGACACACACACACACACACCTCCTGTTGGGTAGTCTGTCCCGGGGTGACGTCTCTTTCCGCTGATATCCTCCTGACAGATGATCCTGTAGTGTAGAATGACACTTAACCTCCGAAGGCTGGATGTCCCTGAGATTGAGAAAAAGATAGAGGGAGACAGGAGACATTTTTATCTTTCTTACTTTCCACTTGCGTTGCCGATGTGAACAAATGTTTCTCATACCAATAACGCCTTTTAGATTGAACCGAGAGATTGCACGCGCGCGATCACATTCACGTGATAGCAAAAACGTATTAAATTGGGATTCCTTTCCTACACCCAACACACACATACCATCACACCAATGCCCCACTACCTGTAGGGTTGGGACTTTCTAGCCTGGTTTGATAACTGTTTCTCTGCTGTCTACAGCTCCGGCGGTGTCCGTGGTTGTTGGTTCAAGTCTCAGGCCGACCTTATGTGTATTAACAATGTTGCCCTTTCTGCTGATAACTCCCTCATCCGCCTCAATGCAGACGCCCCTATCCTGCATATATGACTGGCCCCCGGTGAAAACTGTGCTTTCCGTGTTACAACATAGCTTTAACACAACCCCAGAAGGCTTTCTCTGACCACCTCCTGCCTGTCCGCCCCGAAAATCCTCACCCCGAAAGGTTCAGAGTTAGAGTATGTCAACACCCACAAATATCTCAGTGTTCGGCTGAACTGCTCGCTCTCGTCCAAAACCCATATCACCCACCTTCAGTCTAAAATTAAATCCAGTATCGTTTTCTCTTTTCACACCAAGGCATCTTCAACCTAGACTGTATACCCCTATAAACATGATTGTCCATGGTGACGTAGTATGCAGGCTTGCTGCTGAATAGCTACTGGCTAAATCAGAGGTGATTTACCTGCCATTTGGATCTCTTCCCAGTTTTGTAATATCCAATTGACGATTCAAACACTGAGCTGCAATGTACAGCAAGGCAGCGACTCTGCGCCGGCCAAAGGAGGTTTTTGTGGGATTTTCCTCAGAGTGTTCGACCCGGTTCAAGCGCACGTTGACAGCCTGTCCCCTCAGGTGCGCTAGAAGGTTAAACTTCTGAGTGACCCATCATTTCCTTTGTCCACTTTACCCATCTCATCCTGTAGCCACCCCTCTCTCTCTCTCTCTCTCTCTCTCCCCCCCCCTTTGTCTTTCCCTGTTAAGTGTGCATACATCCTATCCCAGCCCATCCTATCCCCTTCCTCACCTGACACATTTTCACTTCCCTTACGCACGGCATGCGGTGGGCCATAATCATGGAGCTTTCCTGTAGTAACTTGGCTCACCGCTACCTAACTGGAAGACAAAGGAAGCCCTAACTCAGCCACCAATCTCTACCTTGGCCTTGCATGGGTGCTGATAGCTGGGTCGTTCGGAAGCTTCAACTCAGTAATTTTTGTTTTCTTCTCATCCATCAAACTGGCAACACATTTCAAGATGCTTCTCTACTAGAAGAGTCATAGGTTTTTGCCGGACCGCGTAAGCGGAGCCAGCCTAGAAGAGCGAATGTGTCTTACTGACTGAGTGAGTGCCTGACTGAATGACTGACTGACTACCCCTTGTTAAATAGCGTAGTGGTTAGAGACGTGGACTAGGGAACAACAATTCCCGCGTTCGACTCCAGTCACAGTCAAAACACATCATGCCTTAGGATTTGTTCACATCATGCCTTAGAACTTGCTGGCTACAACCTTCAGTAGCTATGTTATAGGAAGTCTAACAGGATGGACAAACACTTCGCTGGCGACACAATTCTCACATCATGTCAATGTCATTCACGAATGGCTTATTAGCTGTTAAAACGGCCAGTGGCAAAAGAGGATTTGTTCAGGACAGACAAAAACTTTGCTGGCTACAACCTTCAGTAGCTACGTTATAGGAAGCCTAAAATAAAACTGTTTACTGTTATATTGCGACTATTTCTGGTGGATTTTCGAATTTTGTATTAGGATTTGTTCAGGATAGACAAAAACTTCACTGGCTACACGATTCTCTCGTCTTTTCGCTTGACGAAAAAGTCAGTTATCGTCACCTATATTGATAGTTATTTTGTCAATGTCATTCACGAATGGCTAATAAGCTGTTAAAACAGCTAGTAGTGGCAAAAGCCATACAATTCATAAATGCTATTTGTGGTGGATGTAAACTTAATAAGAAACATTAGTCAGTGTAAGACAATGCTTTATAGTGTCTAGCGAAATATTACTGGCTAATAAGCATTTATATCAGCCAGTGGCAAAAGTCATACAGTCCATAGATGCTATTTGTGGTAGAGGTAAACTTAATAAGAAACGTTAGTCAGTTTAACACAATGCTTAATGGTGTCTAGTGACATATTCAAACTATTGGCAGATGTATAGCTCCGTGTTGTAGTGGTTAAAGACACAGCCTCTTACGTGGGAGACCTGGGTTTGAATCCAGGGAGATTCAATCACTTTTTATTGTGGGCCGGCTGAACTAGGCTTGCCTGGTTTCTTGTTTTTATACAGCCTGGATGTTTACATTTTTGTGTTTAAAGTAGCACATAAAGTCAGTGTTTATGTAATACAAATAAAATACTTATTTGACCGCCAAACGTTGGAAATAAGTTGAACGAATATATCTCTTTGGACAGTTGCATTAGATTGTTGGAAAACACAGGCTTTCGGGAAACATAATTTTGATGTGCCTTTTTGAGAAGCAAACTGTTAAATAAACCTTTGTTACTGACGGATCGTGTGCTTCTTTTAGACCACCTGGCCCATGCAAGGGCTCCAAACATCCTGGTTTTGGGAATCTTCTAAACACCTCCTCTCTTGTAGGCCTACATGCTGAGGGCCATAAGTTATTAGGTTCTATGCTCCCTCTGGTCTTCACTCCTCTTGTGTCTCTTTCTCCCTTTCTCTCCTTCTCTGTCTCTCATGTTTATGTGTACACACTTTGTAGTGTTGTCCCAGTAACAGGCCCTCACCCATAAAAGCTAAGTAATTCGGTCTGGCTCGGTAGGGCGAGGGGGGAGTGGGGTCATATTGACCGGCGCACCTATTTATGGCACGGCCGGCACACGTGTGCAGTAAATAAAAGCGTTCCCCTGTCGTTTTTTAACACACTCCCCCAATTAAACACCTGCTATTCTGGGCCTCGTTACCCTGCGGGGAGAGGAGAGAAGGGGGGGCTAAATAACACAAGTTCATCTACTGAGGGTCACTTTGTTGGTGACTCAAAGACATGAACTTACATGAACTTAAAGTACATTCTGTTGGTAGCGAGCTCTTTGGCGTCGGGCAAGACAGGAACATCAGTCGGCCACTAGAGAGTGCCAAACTGCAGTTTGATACCATTTCAAGATAAGTGTGCTGGGCATGTGTGCTGGGATTGCACAGTCCCACTGACTTTCACAAAATAATATATTTTCCAGAAATCCCATTTAGAAAATTCTCAAAATCGTGGAAGAATAAGTTAAAGAATAAGTTATGCGTAATTCTATAATGTGATTTTGTTTCAGAAATCCAATGCATGCCACACTGATTTGTTGTTTGTGTGTGTTTTTGTTTGTGTTGAGTAATGATTTTCCAAGATGATTGGTGACCTGTTTCCAAATGACCTAGTTCTCTCTCTCTCTCTAACTCTCTCTCTCTCTCTCGCGCGCGCTCTTTCTCTGTCCATCTTTCTGTCTCTGTTCCTCTGTCTCTGTCCATCTCTCTGTCTCTGTTCCTCTTTCTCTGTTTCTCTTTCTCTGTCTATCTCTCTGTCTCTGTTCCTCTGTCTCTTCCTCTCTCTTTGGTAATTCTATTCACTAGGCTTTATTGACATGGAAAGTGAGGTTACTTACATTGTCAAAGTGTACATAAAATAGCAATATTCAGACCAAAAATAGTATACAACATGTAAACCGCGAACCACTGCTTTAGCTACAATAGTAATAAAAATAACAATAAATAGGAATAATATTAATATAGTACAGCGCTTGTGTTGAAATGACCGAGTAACCTCAGTCAGCCACTTGAAGAACAACAGTCATCTAATCCCAGATCTGAGACCAGTCCTTACCTCAACCATTAGGTGGCTAAAAACAAAACTGAACAAGATTGCTCATTCAGTTTTTACTTCAACACAGTGCTGAGGTCTTTTACAAAGAACAGTGAATGACGAAGACATTTTGAGGTGATTTACCAAGAGGGCAAATGATGAAGACATGTTGAGGTCATTTACAAAGACAGTGAATGACAAAGACATGTTGAGGTCATTAACAAAGACAGTAAATGATGAAGACATGTTGAGGTCATTTACAAAGACAGTGAATGACAGACATGTTGAGGTCATTTACAAACAGTGAGATGATTGGACTTTTTGCTTAATCCTGTAGACCAGGGGGTTTCAAACCTGTCTTCCCCTATTGCTGCATGTGTTATCATTTTCAAAGGAGGCACACCTGATCCAACTTAATTAGTCCTTAATTTGGTGAATCATTTGTGCTAGTTAGGGGCTACACATTTCTTTTTTTAGGTTGGAGAACCACTGTTTTAGATAATTAAATGATTAAAGTGACAAGTCAACTTGATGATCAAAGTCATTATTTAAGAGTTGCTAATGCTCGTTTCTGTGGAAACTTGGTCCGTAGAAACATAACAAACAGAACTGGTCTTTTAAGGCACTGTTGGCATAGCCAGTAAATTCTAGGTTATGGGGAAAATGTATAAACTTCTTAAGGGTTAGAGGTTAGGATCAAGGTGACAGGATAGGGTTAAAGTTATGGGTTAGGTTTAGAGAAAGTTAAATTTATGATGGAAGAAATGGTTTTGTTAGTAACACAAATGTGTGTGTGTGTGTGTGTGTTTCTTCTTGCAGCTCATCACTGCTCCCAAGTTAGAAGTGTCCAAACACAGGCGCCTAAGAAAAGAACCAGCGCAGGAAATTTGAGGCAATTATTCAACACGCACGCGCGCTCAAGATAATGGATCTCCGCTAGAGCTCAACGGGTTCTCTTCTCCCATGCTGATGCAACAAACCAATAGCCAGCGTTAGTACAACACCGATATTGGCCCATACGGATTCTCCGAAGTTCGTGCATCTGGTTTGATACATTCACACTCGGACAGTAAGCTCTTTGACAGTAATGTGTGATACACAACACACCCAGCGTGAACATACACTATCTAATTAAAAGCGTGTATGCGGTGTTCAGTACACAGCCGTTCGTAAACTCACACTTTAATTAGCGTCCTCTCTGCACACGCGCGCACGTTTTACATCTACTAGCATTGCGTTATTTCCTTTCAAAATCCTACTCCCCTAATCTTAACCTTTTTCTTTACCTTTAATTATACAGAGAAATCAACCTGGGTCTTTTACGGTTGGGCCATGTATCACAGCAACGATAAAAACGCAGAAATATTCAAATATGAAACACATTAATCTCACGTGGACCAGCAAAATGTCCCCACAATGTCACATTCCCCTTGTTTTACTGTACCCACAAGCATAATAAAACCTGTACACTCACAACATGCACTAAGCTATCAGAAAACATGCCCAATTTAATGGCGTACACCCAGACGTTTTGTGTGCGCGTCACTAAAGGTAGTTTGAGTAATGTATTTCCGAGGCAGGGACGTCTCTTGTTGGTTGTATCAAGACACGCGTTGTAAAGCCCAGCACGCTTAATTAAACCCAGAGGCACGGTGTGCATCTTGCTCGAATCCAACAAGCCGTCTCTCCCTGCTCCGGCTTGCTAGGCCCCTGAGGTGGCCGCATATTTGTCTGGTGAGTAAGGAATGTGGTTACATGCCTTAGACATTAGCTATGACGGAGTGTTGGCTCCACTGGAGGAGGGAGGGAGGGAGGGAGGGAGGGAGAGGCGGGGGCCTGAGCTCACGGCAAGTGAGCTCATTCAGCCCCTGAGCGATCGAGCGCGAGAGGAGAGAGAGAGAGAGAGAGATCCACTACGTCATTCTCTATACAGAAAATAGAGAGAGGGAGGAGCAAGAGCCGCTGAGCCAATGAGAGAAGAGGGAAAGCGAAGCAGTTACAACAATAGGGTACTGCCCTCCTGGCCGTGGGCTCACACACAGGGAGAAGACACGGAGAGACGCACTCAGTACCAGCTGCAGGCACACTGCACAGGACAGACAGACAGACAGGACAGACAGACAGACAGACAGGCATATAAACAGGGAACACTTTTTCCTGTTTCTTGTCTTCATTGGGAGTCTTTTCATAATTTCTCCAAGTGTCTATATGTCTTTCCGATAGTGTAGGAGAAACATCCTTGGTGGATGTTGAGCTGGATGCGTCCTAGAACTGGCTCGTTGAACTTGCGGAAGGTACACCTACAGATGTTTGGGAGTAGCTTGCTTTCCGTAGCCGGGTTGCGTCCGTTCTCTTGATTCCTGGGACTAAAGTTCAGTCTTTGGACTTTGGGACCGACTTAGGTGAGAGGACTCGGTCTTGGCCGACACCAGCCTGGGAAGCGACGACTCAGGAGTGGGGTTTTTTTTGTTGAGTTTTTCGGACCGGGCCGTCTTCTGCTTGTCAAGGTTTTTTGCCCTTCTCAGATTGGTTTCCTCTAGCCGTTCTGCTGACTCTTTTCCCCGGGGGACTTCCCCGGTCCAGACGTCCGTCAGCCCGACGAGAGCGCACCAGAACGCGTGTATGTTGAGCGTGTTGAGAGCCATGCCTTTGGACGTGGTCATTGCCCCGGCAGAGGACTGCTTCTGGCCCGTCCTGCAGGAGTCCGACAGGAGGCTGAAGATCAGAGTCCGTCGGTCCAAAGAGGGGAGGGAGCTGAGAGGTGCGTACTGACTTGGGCTGGGGTGGCCGGGGAGGGAGGGTATGTCGCGGGGGACGCGAGTTACGGTTTAGGGGAGCGTGCACATCCTGATTCTCCGGGCGAACCTCAGAGTCTGGCAAACTGAACATGGGGGTTGACCGGGTCCTGCAGGGTGGAGGTGGACAGGAGAGAAAGATGGAGAGATTGAGATGACAAAAAGGGTGCTTGGCTGTACAGCGTCTCTTCTGTCTCCTCTGTCTCTGTCTCCTCTGTCTCTGTCTCCACTGTCTCCTCTCTCTCCGTCTCCTGTGTCTGTCTCCTGTCTATGTCTCCTCTGTCTTCGTCTCCTCTGTCTCTACCACTTTTGCAGTGTAATTGATTTGAGACAGGTGTTCTCCACATTACACCTTACACACAGCAGGAGAACACAATCCAGAGGTGTCACTGTGTGTTCAAGTGTGTGTGTGTGTGTGTGTGACTTCAAGTGTGTGTGTGTCACTCTATGTATAGATGTGCCATAGAGTTTGTCTCAGCATAAGTTTCAGTGCTGTGACCCCAGGACTCGACACCTGGTCGTGTTCACACTTCATTGTGTGTGCAAAGCCCGTGCAGTTCAAGGCAGGAGGCGTTAAACTTGTTGGCTCAGAGGGAGACAGAATCACACGTTGGCTGTCACCTGTTGAAAATAGAGGTGTTGCGGTGGTTATTTTCAGACTGTGTTGCCCTCAGTAGGTCATCTACCCTGGCTGCTACAGACCAGATTCACTACCTCAACTCAGTCACACCTGTTGCGCTTCAGATTGTTTTCCTTAGACTGTCACTCCATTGGCTCTCTGAGCTAGACATTTTTAGATCGGTAGTTCTGGACAGCTATCCAAACTTGAATTGATCACAGATGTACCATTTACACAGCATTTGTGTCTAGGAGCCCCGAGCCCCTTTGTTAGTCATACTCATTGTCACTCAGGTAACATTAACATGGGAAGTCTTGGCATAATTGGGATAACTGCAGGAAATTACTTGTAAAATTGCACATTTGTTCTTTCTCCCTTGTGGCAAAACAGGAACAGTTCAAATGAAATGTATTTCCAAAATGGAAACACTTTCTCTACACCTCATGGTAAAATGTATAAAATAGTAGGAAATGTAATTTTAAAACACTTTTCAAACTTGTGTCTGTCTTCAAGAGGGGGGCCACTAAAATATTTGGCTGTGAGGCTGGGGTCCCTACCAACAAAATCTCACTTAGAGCCCCTGAAATGTTAAGGCCAGCCCTGTATTGATGTTAGCAACTTGCTAACACTACCTTATATACTGTTGATCTCTGTTAGTCACATGCTAATACTACCATAATAAATAGATCTGTCTTAGTTACTTGCTAACACTAGCACAATGTATATATCTCTGTTAGCCACATGATAGTACCAGCTTAATAAATAGATCTCTGTTAGCCATGTGCTAATTATATAATATCACATAGATGCCTGTTAGCCACATGCTAACAATACCATAATAAATAGATATCTGTTAGCCACATGCTAACACCACCATAACAGTTACATCTGTGCTAGCCACACGCTAACAGTAGCATGATATTTAGATCTCTGTACGCCAAACGCTACCCGTCGTGTAACATGAATTCAACAACAGATACAGGTTTCCCTTTAATCCGGGTCCAGTTTCGCTGTCCTTTGTGACATGCTGATCTGGTGGCTGCCCCTCTCGGCCCCTGCTGCTGTGGCAGACTCTTTGTGGACCGGTGCATGTGTGCAATGATGTCATAGTGGGGGGGGGGGCACATTGAAATGCTAATGTCCCAGGGCAGAGTGGACAGCTGGAGGGGCACAGAGGATGGCGTCATGTCTCTTCGTATGAACCACGGAAGGAGGGCAGTTATTCAGGCAAATCAATGCCTCCGGGACAGAGGGGAGGGGGGCAGGGTGTGTATTTGTGCATGCATGTGTGTTCCCCTCCATTAAGGCACAATGCAGCTGAAAGCCTCTCAGACGGACACACTCGCACAAACACACACAGAGGGAATTGGTTTTAAGGGTCGATCAGTAGCACCAACAGTGTAATGTAACAGTCTTCCTCTCATCCTCTCTTTCCCTCTCGTCAGTCAATATCCGTTCTTTAAGGCCATACAAACCGAACTGGTATCAAAACTGACCAGTTCAGCCAACTGTGACTAAGACTTGTTGTAGAAAAGGGGAATGGGATTAGTGTTCGTGAAGCAGCATTTGTGCTGCTTCTCCATACGTGACAACACAAACCGTGTGTTCTCTGTTTGAAACAAAAAGGCTCCTTTGTCCCCATGAACTTACTACAGCAAATATATATGTTCATTCATATGTCGAGTGGCTTCAGAACCTATTGATTTGTGTTTGTTACCTTACCCCTCCCCGCGGAGGACAGAGGGAATATAAGCGACCGAGCGGGGGAGGGCTGAATTGGGGGGAACATGTGGGGGGGGGGTGAGGAAGAAGGATAAAGGAAGTCAGCGCCGGCTGGTGAAGGCCGTGGCGACACAGTGCCCTTCTTTCAACCCCGGGGGCTCGGTGAGTCGGCTGCCGGAATGAAAGGTGGCGACTTCACAGCCGGCCCAAGTTTGTTTGTTCAGCTCATAATGGTGAATGGAACCGGTCCTGAAGGCGGCGGCAACCGAGACCATGTGGAGCGGAGCGTGAACGAAACGCACAGAACATGGCGGTGGTGAGGTCTAGGTGATGTCAGCGCTTCCAGGTCGGTTTACTGTAGGATTTGGTCTGCTCCGACAGCTGGAGCCGTGGTGTGTCACGGGGTATTTTTCAGTGAGATGTGTGTTTGGATTGGAATGGAGAGATGTCATCCGTTGCTTTTGGTCGATATGACTTTTCGCGTCTTTGGCTCATAATCGGGTACTTTCTCCGTGTTTCTGTGGGTGTGTATACAGTGTGAGGTCACTCTACAGTACACGTGTGTGTGTGTGTGTGTGTGTGTGTGTGTGTGTGTGTGTATTCACGGTGGGTTTTTCCGTGGTGACAGCGCTCCAGAGACAATAAGCCTGACAGTTTGCCGCATGGTTCTGTGTTTGTTGCCATGGCAATGATCAGTCTGAAGGTCAGCTGACCAGGGACAATGACAGTGAGAGTTTGTGTTATCGCCGGTGACTAAGAGCCTTATGAACACAGCGCAGGCCCTCTGTAAACCATTGGACAGCCCAGTGGTGTCGGCGCGAGTGTGTGTGGCTTTGTGTGTGATGTGAGTTGACGCAACATGCAACATAATAGCCCTCAATAGACCCAGATGCACAATTGCGATGTGTCATCTCAATGTACTGTATGTGAAAAGAAAGATGTTAGATCATTTCGCGCAAAGGCAGCATTGCAGCGTCAAAGATTATCTGTTTTGCACAGAGTGGATGAAAAGCAAATAAGTGATGAAATTTCATTCCGTGTACAATTTTTTAGAATGCGTTTTATGGAGACTTAATGATCTGAATCCATTTGTGGTTCTCTACCATATCCGTTGAGGTTTTACGGACCTTTCTTTTATCCAAAATCTAAAAAAATATTAACAAAAAAAGGTTTTTGAAATAATATGTAAGCATATGAAAACACAACTCACACTAATGTCTCTAAATCGGTATCTGTGTGGTGGTTTGTCCTGTGGGTATGTGAAGGAAGATTCAATAACAGCCTGTCTGCTAGGTAGCATGTCAGAGCCCGGAGCCTTTCAGCCTAATTGACACGTTGCCTAAATAAGATACTACTCACAATATTAGTGGTTATATTTGATTGCCACTGGTTTATAAATGTAGTTGCCCATAGTTCTAATACATTTAATAGGTACCATTGATGAAGACATTTGGGCTGGGTTACAGACTCGGGCTAAACCTGATTGGAAGTGGCGTTGAATAAGTGTCTGTTAAATGGCTTATTACATATTTACAGAGGATTCTTAGATCGGACATTCCATGGTGAACGCCCAGTGTAGTTTCTCAGAATATCCCCTCTTTATCTTCTCGACAACCCTTTAACGTTGTCCTCTAATGAAAAGGGAAATGTTTCTTACATGACGTGCGTGTGTTTTTCCTGTTTATCTAGAAATGTCCAGGAACTTACTCCTAGACAGAGAGAGCGAGCAAAAGAGCGAGTTTGAGAAAGCATGAGAACACTCAACCAGGAAGAGATCATTCCTGGCCTGAAATGGATCCTTCCGTCCACTGTTCTGTAAGTGGCACGTTGAACGGACCGCGTCTGGAGGAAAGGTGACTGAGTATAATGAATATTACAGGAGGAGTTATATCTGTGCAGTCACAGACTCCTGCTGGAACCAAGCATGCCAACCGAAGGACAGGGGGCTCCGTTAGTGATAGCGGGAGCGTCCTCTTTCTCTCTGTCTTTGTCTGTCTTTCCTTCCCTCCTTCTGTTTCGGCCTGTCGGCTACATGTGGAGCGGTGATGTCATCTTTCTGCCTGTTGCCATTAATAGCTGGAAACAGACAGCCCCGCCTCTCTTCTCTGCTCTTAAAGAGACAGGCACCGTAAAAAGCCCTCTGTCTGTCTGTCTGTCTGTCAGTACGTCGGCCTGTCACTCCATCCTGTCCGTGGGTCAGAATAGTCTTAGCACTCATCAGTTCCTCTCCAACCCATGTTGAGGGCAGCAGACTTTGCTCAAAACCATACGACATGCAGGTCAGAGTGAGGTTACAGCCTCAGGTATATGTTACTGAGGTGTTGACTCAATTTGAGTGTGAGTGGAGTAAAAACTGTGTTGCCTTGCACCCTGATGTGTGTGTGTGTGTGTGTGTGTGTGTGTGTGTGTGTGTGTGTGTGTGTGTGTGTGTGTGTAACTGCCATGTGGCGGGTGTTAGTTCAGCAGTTTTTGTGCGTGTGTGTGTTAGTGTGCTTGAGTGTTTGCTCATGTGTGTGCGAGAGTGTTCCTTGGGTTTCCTTGAAGCACTTGGCTCCTTCCTCCTTCCCTTGGTCGACGAGGTCAGACCCCCCCACCCACACACATATATACACACACACACACACCCAGAAGTTCAACAGCCACGGTAATACAGGGAAACGATGTGTGTGTTTGTATGAGAGTGAGCGAATGTGTATGGAAGATGATGTCTTCGTGGGGTTTTGCGTATGCACGCGTCTCTACCGTCAACTGTGGTGTGCGCGCGCGTTTTTGCGTACTACACAGTTGTGCGTGCGCTGCGTGCATACACTGCGTGCATGCGCACACGTGTGTGTGTACTGTACATGCAACCGTGTGTGTTGCGTGTACCGTGTGTGTTGCGTACTGCACACGTAACCGTGTGTGTGTGTGTGTGTGTGTGTGTGTGTGTGTGTGTGTGTGTGTGTGTGTGTGTGTGTGT
>JACXGI010012170.1:0-23328 GCA_016801175.1 Esox masquinongy | reverse complement strand
TTGAGTCCAGAGGAAGTGTACTTATCGCTCATTCGGGCGGAAAACATTTCCTAAACAGGGAACAAGGATTCTCCAACTGCCCTGCAGATACACTGGATTCTCTGTCTGGCTCAGTCTCTCACCATCCGTCTGTTGGTCTGTCTCCCCACCCCGTACCACATTCAGTCTGTCCTTAAAATAAACCCCCATCTCTCCACGTATAACGGAACACAAAACATTTATGTTGCTCCTGTCCCAAAAGCAACACGTCAGCCCGTATGCCTGGGTTGAGAGAGAGTAGTGGGTATGGTGTGTGAGAATAGATTTGACTACATAAAAGGTCCCCAAACTGTTAAATCCTGAAAATCTCAAAATATGTTTTAAACTATTACCAATTAGAAAACAAATTATTATCCTGACTTGTTGGTATGAAAACAGCTTTCTAATAGGCCAATATACATGACAAATGACAAACATAGAAAAGTGAGCGTGAAAAAGAAGGGGACAGATGAGATGGGGGGGCATAAGCGCTTCTAAACCAGAACCCCCTCTGGCCTGCTGTCACTTTCAAGTTGATGCTTATCCACTATGGCCTAGGGTCAAGGGTATGATGGGAAAACAGTGAACTAGTTAGATTCAGCATCATCTGTTTATTGCAATCTATTCTTTTCATCGTCTGTCCCTCACAGCTTTTCTCTAACATCCCCATCGCTCTCATCCCTAGGTGACCTGACCTTCTAGTTGAAACATCATCCCCCCTCCCCTTCCGGGCCCAAACCCCCCAAGGAACACAACAGAGGTGTGTGTACTCCCACGCTAAAAGTCCCCAACAGAGCAGCACTGTGGGGGGGCGCGGGGAATGGCAGGAACCATAAAAACACTATTCCACCGAAAACACTACCACACAATTACACAACGCAATGCAACTATACAACACAACTAAAAAAAACTAATGGAAAGGTCTACAAATGGAAAGAGTTTAGTATGTTTCAGCTCACATTCCGCTACAAGACCATAGTGTATACATTTGGTGTTCATCTCATTCGTTGATAAAGGTAACCGACGGATTTAGTTTAGTAGATATATATTCAATGAAAAATTTTCTGAGGTGGTAGGCGGCGCAAAAAAACTGAGAACAACTGATCTAAAGGGATCAAGGTAAAAAAAATAAACTCATAATGGCCCAGCTAGCCAAAAAACTACTAGCCCGGACACTGTCGTTTTTAAATAAATTGGGGTCATTCAGAGCGTATATACAGTTGTGCTTAAACGTTTGCATACCCTTGGAGAATTAGTAATATATGTAACATTCGTAAAGAAAACATGAGTGAGCAGGCAAAACACGTCTTTTATTTCTTATGGGATTCACATTCAACTGTAGGTCATAACAGAATTGCACAATCATAAAACAAAACATGGCAACAAAGAAAAAAAAATGAACTGACCCCTGTTCAAAAGTCTGCACACCCTTAGTTCTTAATACTGTGTATTGCCCCCTTTAGCATCAATGACAGCGTGCAGTCTTTTGTAATAGTTGTCTATGAGGCCCTGAATTCTTGCAGGTGGTATAGCTGGCCACTCATCCTGACAAAATGCTTCCAGGTCATGCAAAGTCTTGGTTCTCCCCAGAGTGGCTCGATGATATTAGGGTCAGGACACTGATGGCCACTCCAGAACCTTCACCTTTTTCCTGCTGTAACCACTGGAGGGTCAACATGGCCTTGTGCTTAGGATCACTGTCATGCTGGAAAGTCCAAGAGCGTCCCATGCGCAGCTTTCATGCAGAAGAATGCAAATAGTCTGCCAGTATTTTGATAACATGCTGCATTCATCTTGCCATCAATTTTCACAAGATTCCCTGTGCCTTTAGAGCTTACCCCCCCCCCCCAAAACATCAGTGAGCCACCACCATGCTTCACAGTCAGGATGGCATTCTGTTATAGGCCTTGTCGACCCCACTCCAAACATAGTGCTTATGGTTGTGACCATAAAGCTCTATTTTGGTTTCGTCATGCCAAATTAGCGTGCCAGAAGCTGCGAGGTGTGTCAAGGTGTTGTCGGGCATGTTATAATCAGGCTTTTTTATGGCATTGGTGCAGTAAAGGCTTCTTTCTGGCAACTTGACCTTGCAGCTCATTTTTGTTCAAGTATCGTCTTATTGTGCTCCTTGAAACAACCATACCGACTTTTTCCAGAGAAGCCTGGATTTCTCCTGAGGTTACCTGTGGGTTTTTCTTTGTATCCCGAACAATTCTTCTGGCAGTTTTGGCTGAAATCTTTCTTGGTCCACCTGACCTTGGCTTGGTAGCAAGAGATCCACAAATTTTCCACTTCTTAATAAGTGATTGAACAGTACTGACTGGCATTTACAAGTTTATACGTTACAAAGTTCCATTACCTTGTTACGCAGATTTTTTGACAGTTCTTTTCTGCTCCCCATGGCTCAGTATCTAACCTGCTCAGTGCATCCACGTGAAAGCTAAGAAACTCATTAACTATTTATACACAGACACTAATTGCAATTTAAAAAGCCACAGGTCTGGGAAATTCACCTTTAATAGTCATTTTCACCTGTGTGTGTCACCTTGTGTGCCTGTAACAAGGCCAAACATTCAAGGGTATGTAAACTTTTGATCAAGGCCATTTGGGTGATTTCTGTTATGATTTAAAAATGTTACAGTATGCATCTTTTCATAGGTTACATTTTGTTATTGTGATTGAATAAGAAGTTCTTAACCAAATTAGTAATTCAGAATAGAGAAGCACATCCTATAAATGACAAAATATAACAGATCACTTACATTGCCCTGAGTTTATTGTGGCCCAATTAAGAAATATGCTGAAGGTTTTTAGCTATAAAGCTTTTATATTCAAAAGATGTGCAATATACAGCTCCAGAAAAAATTAAGAGACCACTGCACCTTTTTCTCTCCTTTCCAAAAAAGTCTAAAAGCAAGGTTTTGAGTGAGGAACAGAAGGGTTAAAATTAAGAGACCACCGCAAATTGAACGCTTCTGCTCCTCACTCAAAACTTTCCTTTTCAACTTTTTTGGAAAGCAAAGAAAAAGGTGCAGTGGTCTCTTAATTTTTTCCGGAACTGCATTTTAGCAACGTAAGTCGCCACATATTATTTTTGCAGCTTACACAAAATAATATTACTACTGCCATAACTTGAGAAAATATTTTTTATTTGTTACTAAAGCACACACAAACTGTTGAAATTAACAAACCAAGTTATTGATACATTTTGCCACTCATGAAGCTGCTGGTTGTTCATGAGTAGAGTAATTTTATGGCGTATGTAAAAAAAGTGTTGACATTGCTGAATAACTCACTAATAAAAAATATGGGCTCTTTTCTGTATTCATTGAAATTGAGAACCTCACTGCATCGACTTGGCCGTGTGGAAAGCTGAACGGTGAATGAGAACATCTCAGCTACACCGCGTGGAGGGTTACCGGCAACAGTGTGAGATGACTTGGGTAAGTATGGATGCAAGGCTTTATCACTGCATTTATACATTTTTTGATGGAGTGTCTTTCCCAATTCCTTCTCAACAGTTTTCAATGGTAGACCACAACAAAGAGTACATTTTTCACTGAAAATGCAATGAGAAAGTTACTGGCCGGTTGGGCCACTGATTGATGAAATCCACTTGCCCTACATGTGTTTTTACTGCCCCTGGGCCAGTGGGCCATCATCGGACCTTCATCTAAAAAAGAAGATATTTCCAGACCACTGGCAATCTACATAGTCACCCCACCAAATTCAGGTCAAGAGCTCACTGAAAGATAGTTCATAAGTCTCTAAGAACCCCATAGTAACATCAAGGGATCTACAGGCCTCATTTGCCATAATCAATGTCCACTGTCAGAAAGAGACTACACAAACTTGGCCTACATGGGAGAAGCCTGAGCTCTTAAAAAAAGAATAAACCCGACTGACATTTGACATACAACACCTGAGTAAACCAAAACAACTAGAACAAGATGCTCTGGACAGATGAGTCGAAAGTGGAGTTGTTTGGATGCAATGGCTGACACCATGTTTGGCGAAAACAAAAGAAGACCCTTGTAACAACTGTTAATCATGGAGGCGGAAGCATTGTGGTTTGGGGCTGCTTTGATGCCTCAGGGACTGAGTAAATCATAAATTCCATATTCTACCAGAGAATTCTTGAGGAGAATGAGGCCATCTGTCAAAAAGCTGAAGCTAAACCAAAACACGGATTTTGCAACAGGACAATGATCCAACACAAGCTACAACTGAGTGAAAAAAATGCAGGGTTATGGAATGGCCGAGTCAAAGCCCAGATCTTAATCATTTCGATATGCCCTTGAACATGAAACAACTAAAGAAGTCTGGTAAAGAAAGTGGGCAAAAAATCCTCCCGGTAGATGTAAGAGACTGACAGACAATTATATGAAACTGTTACGTTAAGTTATTTCAGCAAAAGGGGACAACACCAGCTACTGAAGCAAGTAGTGAACTCACTTTACTTACTCGTCTATGAAATTGCATTTCTGTTGATGTTTGATGAATAAATTACTGTGAACGATAATCTTGCAGAGTCATTTGTTAAATTAGGTTACCTTTACCTGTCAATAGTGTTGAAGTGAAGATCACTATGGAAACATCGAACTATTTCCAGGGGGTGTGCTTACTTTTTCACATGGCTGTAGCTTCTTAACATATCTGAACTAACTTGTAAGCCGCTCTGCATAAGAGCTTCTGCTAAATGGCTAAAACGTAAAAGTGGGTGTGTTTGTGTTCGAAGGGGCAAATTGCAGAGGGGGGCTCTACTGGGGAGCGAATAAGAGAGAATGAGTAGGGGACAGAAAAGGCCAGTGGGTTTGATTCTAGGTGGGTGGCCTGATTAAAAAGAAGTGAAGTCATAAATCCGATGATCTAAACACTAGGTTCTTTTAGCCTTAATCCACACCGCCTCCCGCGTCACTCTGTCTGCACTTATAGAGCAAAACACCAATCCCTCTCTCCCTTCACCTCCTATGCCTGCTTTTTAAGAACCTTCTCAGGCAACACTCTCCATCTGGGTTCACTTTCTCAATCTCCTCGTGTCAGCCCTTCACATGTGAAAACAAAAAGGCCGTCCCTGTCTTTCTGTTTAAAGTCTCTGCTTCACCCTCCTCTCTCACTCCTAAAGCAAGGGGCTGGCCCATCAGTCATCATGTGTGCCATGCCGTGTGTGTGCCATGCCAAAGATCTCTGTGCCACTGTTTACTCCAGCTATTTACAGCGCAGTCTTTAAGTATTTGGACAGTGACACGAGGTTTGTTGTTTTGGCTCAGTACTCCAGCACTTGAGATTTTAAGTGATTTAAAAACCCTAGGGTAAAAGTACAGACTAGTAGTATTAAGCTGAGGATATTTACATTTATATCAGGTGAAACTTTTAGAGATTACAGCACTTTTGTTACATAGTCCCACCATTGCAGGGTACAAAAAGTATTTGAAAAACTGGCTCCACATGTGTCTTTTATTAGACAGGGGTGTTTGTTTTTATCATCAACGTGTTGAAGTGTATGTTTAGTTTACAACAGAACATCTGTTTAGCCATACACAGGAAGTCACGTTCAGTCAAAGCGCGACAGTAATTAGCCAATGGGCTTACAGTACTGTGATGTGTATTCTAGGTTGCATTGTCTATAAAGTAGAGGTATGACCAGAAGTTTCTTTGAGATTGAGATGAGATCGAGTTTGTAAGACCAAGTAACGAGTCGGTAACCTCATGAACAATAGACTATCAAATTCTTCAATAAATAATTGAATTACTCTCTCCCTTGACGACTGGGTACGCCATCGTTATTTCAACCACTATAGGAAACAGCTGGATTTCCAACAAGTGCATGCATGTCTATATCTACACTTGATTGGGAGTCAGTTGCAGGTGCTTGACAATAAAATGATCAAATAAGTTCACTGTCAAGCTGGGCATTATGATGCAGATAAATCACAATGAATCGATCAAAACATTAGTTGTGCAAAAATGAACCGTTTGTTACATTAAGAAAGCAATGGTTAGCTCAGCAATGGCAGATTATTCAACAACAAGTGAGTACAAGGAAAAACAAGACTGCAATGTCTGACAGAGCAGGAATACTCTCCTGGAGGAAGAAGTGGATGCGTCACTATCACTCACAGAAGACTTCTCCACCCAAACTACAGAGGCTTGACTGCAAGGTGCAAAAACAAAAGTTAGCCTAAAAAAGAGCCAGCACAGGTATTGTGGACAGATGAGACAAATATTAAACTATACCAGAGTGATGGCAAGTAAAGTGTGAAGAAAAAAGGAACTGGGATACCAATTTATCTGCAAAGTATGGTGGAGAGGTGTTATGTTTTGGGCATGTATGGCTGCCACTGGAACTGGCTCACTTGTCTTCATTGATGATGAATTCGGTTACATCTGCCCTCAGCACATGCGACTGGAGTAACCATACCAACAGGATTTCTAACTACTTTTACACAAATATGGATATCAGCTATTCACACTTTATAATCGTATGATTGTTCAAAGTTTGCAGTATCAATGTACTGGCCAAAAATTACTTTGAAAGCGTTAAAGCAAGCCCCAGTTACAAAAAAAAGCCCCAGTTAAAGTTTACAAGTAACTTTACTTGTAAAGTTCAAATCTAGTTTTATAATTTTAATTTGTCTTCATTTGTAAACACGGAAATCTTACAAATGGCTTGTTTAAGACTGTTCGTTTTACCTTTCCTCCGCTAAAATAGGTTAACTATGTATAAAATGGCCTGTAAGTCCTACACGGTTTATGGATGTAAATACCCTCAAACGCTTGATGTTGGCCATCTTGTGTGACAGGTGTGTCTGAGAATGACCATGAAGGATCACACACATGCCAGAACTCAAAGTGGGAAGTCACATAGAAACATATATACACAAAATGCATTTTATCCTGGAAGGTTTATGGCCCTTATGCAACAGCCAGAGAGAGCATGAGGGAAAGATAGGCCACATTCCTACTGTCTGTCTAAGTGAAAACAACTCAGACCGTGGGGGCTTTATTTCTCTCGCTCTCTTCTCTCTCCCTTTATTTTCAGCTTAGACTTCCCCCTTTCTGCAGTTCTCTCTTTTCCCTCTTACGTTCCTTCCCTCCTTGTTTTCTAGGTCTGTACCTGATATCTCGCCCGATTGTCTCATGGAGCCTGAAGGAGATTACCTCATCTCTCTGCAATGCTCAGATTGAGAGGGAGAAAAGTTGAAAAAAAGAGAGAGTCAGAAGATGAATAGCAAAAAAATAATAACGTAGTCTAAAATAAAATATGCTACATAATGACATTGCGGCAGCGAACTGACTGACAGATGGTTAAAAGAGCATGGAGGGGGAGGGAAGGGTTGACTCTTTGGCGTAAAGCACAGTACACTGTAATACGAGGTGGGCTTGTTTCCAGAAAAGGAAAAGGCTCCTGCCTTCCTCGTGTAGCCAAGACTTGTGAACTTATTAAGTAAGCAGAAATTTAATAAAATGTAGTCCCAATTTTCTCTTTGTCCCCTCCCCTCTGGTCTGCTAACAGAACATCAGGGCACTGCATTCACCAACATGGACTTAACAGACAGACCTGATGGAACAACTTGGAAATCTCCCAGACTAACACACACAGGCCACCACCCAGCAGCCCTGGCTATCATCAAACACATTAGTAACCACAACAACTTCCTGTTTCTCTAAGCTCATTTCCTGTCTGGACTGGATCACTCTGGAGCCACAACAACAGCGGAGGAGAAAGTTCTTACAACAAACTGATTTGATAGAACTACATTGTCAAGATGATACATAGATTACAGTGTAAAGGAAGTTCTTTTAACAAACTGATTTGATAGAAGCAAGTTATTAAGATCCTAAACGATACAGTGACTTTCGATTTTACCTTTAGAAAAAGAGAGGGTAAACAAGAGAGATTAACAACAAAAAGTATCATTCAAATGATGACAGTGACGGTAACTATTTTCATGTCTGTCTTATCCTTAACAGTCAGTTACATGGTAATTGAGCAAGGCCTATACACACACACAAATTAATCCGACATGCTCTATCACCAGCCCACTATTGCAGCAGCTCTGTGCACAAGCCCACATGGAGGCCATTGTTCCGCTGTAACACACACACACACACACACACACACACACACACACACACACACACACACACACACACACACACACACACACACACACACACACACACACACACACACACACACACACACACACACACACACACACACACACACACACACACAGTAAAGAGAGTTCACATGGGGACAGTGTATTAGGACTAGAGGAAACGGGATGACATTATGGTTGGTCTTCATTTGGTCGCTAGTGGCCACAGTCACAGTCATCACACAGTGGATGAAGTCAAACAGAAAACTGCCCTGGCTATTAGCAGCAGGCGCTAGTCCAGAAGATAATGTGCCCCGTCTGACGCTTGTTTAACATTAGTTTGGTGTTTATTTAATGCTTTATAAGTCTATCTGATGTTTGCTTTAGCTAATGTGTCTGCTACAATCTGAGAATAGCCATCTGAAATTAGAGGGCTGCTTTGTGTATATGCGTGTAAGTTAGTGGTAGAGCGCTTATATTGCGCACAGAAAACATCCTCCCCAACATGGCAAAATGGAATAGTTTCTCTAACCCAGGCCATTAAGATAAGGAGCTTGGGAAACCATCCTCCATACCGGCTCCAACCACTCCATAGGTATGATACTGTAATGAGTACACAAGCAACCATGCACACACACTGCTCTCCAAACTTAGGCTGTATTCACAACATGATTTATAAAAAGGGCACCAACACATCATTAACTGAGTCATAAAACAACTTCAGCAAGATCCGTCGTTCAACCAAAGCCACAACCCACAAATAAACCCTTCCAGTGAAATTATTTTGCTCTGCCATCTTTGGGATAAACTGTTCAGACACTCACAAAGGCGTACAAAAAACTCATTAAAAGCAACAACCATTGCGTCGACTCTGACAGCAACAAATAGTGAACCGTAGCATGAAGGCCACGAGCACAAACGAAGCACATACACACATTGTTGCATCAACATGCGCGCACGCACGCACGCACACACGCACGCACACACGCACACACACGATTTCAACCAGGACAACAAACATTTTAAAATCATTCCCTGCGACATGAAAACACACCCATTAAAACTTAGACACATACACGCCTCAAATCACAAACGTTTCCACAACGTTACTCACCACTCTGGGTTTGGCTCTCTGCAGGGCTGCTGTGCTGAGCTCCTCACTGCTTTTCCTTTGCAGTCCGGCTTCTCTGGCACCGGTGGGAGCGGCAGGGCTGGAGTTGGACCCGTCTGGTACAGGCACCGTTCCACCAGGCCCAGAACCAGCCACGTCCCCCTCCCCCCCTTGAGCATTCAGAATATACTGCTTAGTTACATCCTCCAGGGAGGGGGCATCCTCACCTGCTGGCTTAGCCGGGCTGGAGGATGCAGGGGCGGGTCGAGAGGCAGGAGGTTCCCCCTGGGCTCTCTGGGGGTGTGGAGGCGGAGCAATGGGGATGAAGGTGGCAGGTTCGCTGGCATGGCGGACGTGCTTGGGCCTGGTGGGGGGTTTGGTGGGAGTCGGGGGGAGTGGAGGGGTAAGATCCATCTGATCTTGATCAGGGCCAACTCCTGGACCCTGGTCTCCTTGAACTGGTTCCGAGTGGTCAAGCTCATCTGATGACGACTGGGCTACCCTTGTCGGTCGTCTCCTGGAAGAGCGCCGGCCCATTCTGGGGGACAGAACTTCAGCTAATTTGGGGTAAAAGTTTAATTTCTCACCTCCACCCCCTCCATCTGTGCCATCCGCACGGAGACGGGAGGGCAATGCCCTTTCTGATTGGGAGCGGGGTTTCCCGCCTTCGTTGATGCCATGGCGACTATGTGATTGGCGTCCACGTTCATCTCCTAGCTCCCACAGCTCATCTCTCTGCTCGCTTAAGATTGGCTCGCTGCTAGAAGGAGGGATTTGACCAGGCTGATCTAGCTCACTGATTGGTTCATTGGGTTGATGGGGACTTTTAAACCCTGGCTCGTCAAGCAAAGGACCATCACCACGGCGACTGGGGTCAGAGAAGGATTTCTTCTTTGTGGCTTTCCCGTTGTTCTTGTCATCAGTCATCAATCTGTCCATCGCACCTGGCTCGGCAACAATGCTCCGAATCACATTGCTGTAGTCGTCCCGTACACTATCGTCACGGAGACCACCATCACTGCACACTGATAGGTCACTGGCAGCACTGCCTGTGCACTCTGATAGGTCGGCTGCAGAGGACGACTCTGGGACACTCCCTCCTCCAACTCCTCCCCCTTTTGAAGACAGAGAAAGTGACCCCAGCAGGTTGCTGTCCACGGAGAAGCTGTTACTCCCTTCTTCTGACACAGAGCGGCGCCGGTGAGGAATGGGGTCACTTAGTGAACGGTAAACAGTAGGATCCCCGGTCCCGTTGGACTCGCCGTTGCTGCCGTTACTGGAGTCGGAGCCCGTGTTCCCAGCCGAAGAGAACTTCCGTCGGCGGCGGATAGCGCTTGGAGTTGGAGGAGCCTCAAGTTCTGTGGAAGAGGCACTCTGGGATATGTTGGTCATTCCACAAGTACCGTTGTTGGCACTCATCTCTGTTACTTCAGCAATGCTCTCAGCATCAGCCCTGAGGCCAAGAACAGAGACAGAGTTCTCACGTTTCTCTCTTGCTCCGTCATGGAACCCAGTTCCCTCATTCGTTCCCTCATTCAACCCTGGGCGTTCCTCCTCATGCAAAGCACACTGCTTCCAACCTGTCAGGGGTTGACCCAGCCCATCTCCTGTCAGCGAAGACCCTAAACCAGACCCAAAAAATGGCCTCTCCGGGTCACCCGGTCCAGTCTCTGGTTCTGTGACAATACCCTCATCGGTCAGGCTGGACTCGTGACCCGAAAGCTCATCCACAGATCTATCGTAGGACATGTTCTCCTCAGAATCTCCCATGAGCAGACATTTCTCTCCATCCTGTTCCCTCTCCCTATTCTCTTCCTCGCCTGAAATGGAGGAGACTGCTTCTCTAGTTCTGCTTGTCTCATCCTTCAACTCTCCTCCCTCACCCTCTTTCAACCCCTTCACTTTATCTTTTTTCAAACCTTCATCCTCAGTGCCATCTGTACCTAGCACATCATCCTCTTCATCATCATCTTTGCGAGCGCTCATCTGGCAAATATCTCTTATCACCTGTCTGGCCTCCTGCACATACCTGTCCTGCAGCGGAGCGGGCATCACTTCCTCATACCCATGAGTCCCTGTTCCTGCTCTGCAGTCCCCTCCATCACTCTCCACCTCTCTGTCAGGCACCACCAGCATTCCTTCATCCATTGCTCCATCTAGATCCAGACGTTGCTCAGAAGAGCTTCTTTTGGCTGATGAGCAGGCTGAATGTTGCCGCCCTACTGGTTTATCGGAGTAGGTGAAGGAATTGGCACGTCGGAGCGTTGCGGTGAGATCCTTTAATGAAGGGCGGAGCACTGGGTGAAGGCCTTGACTTCTTGACCCCATCCTGTACACTGCAGACGACCCCTCAGTAACCCCTGACAAAGACCTGTCCGTCTTACGAACTTTGAGCTCTGATAGGTCGGTTTTCAGGAAACTGAGAAGGGACATTGTCTCTGAGGCGATATCCGGGTTTGACATTGACATTCGATTCCGGTCCTTATCACTCACCACACCACTGCTTAGCAACCGCCGGAAACCTGTAGTCTCCTCCCTAGAAACTCCTCCAGTGTTCCCTGTGGCTGATGGGGGGTCAGCGGGGGGAACGATGCGAGGGCGGACCCTAACAGGGGCACGGGAGAAGTTATCCCCGTGTCCAAAGCTGGGGGAGCGGTACATAGTGAAGTTACCGTGGTAGGTCTTACTGAGCATGGAGGAAGATGGCCCGACCATGCTGCCAGGGGTGGTGGCACTGCTACAGTTAGCCCTTCTGTTTGCATAGCTAGCTTGGTCCTCTTCTTTAAGTGTCTCTGTGCTGGAGTATCTGCTGCTGCTCCGTGACTCGCCGGGACTCGAGATAAAAGACGAGATGTTCACCTTTGACACCCTTGACACCCCTGGGAGGGGCGTGGTGACGGGAGACGATGTCCCGGCCACGCCTGTGGTGTACTGGCGTCTGTAGCTTTCTTGCGCCCCCATCTGGTTGGGAGTAGAACTGTACCCCCACTGCACCGCACGGGTTCTAGAGCCTTCAGGTTCTCTGAGCCGGTTCCGGGAGCTTGCACACTGTTCTGCGGTGGCTGTGGTGTTAAGTTGGTGTCTCTCCAGGTGTTCCATCATACCCGTCTGCTCGTCGTCACTGTCATCTGATTCGCCATCGTCTCGCCCTGCTCCTGCGGTGACCCCGCTGTTCTTCTTCTTCTTCCTCAGTGAGCGGCGTCTCACGGCGTCTCGGCTGGGTCCTAGAGATGCAGGGCTGTCTTCCTCACTGCCTGAAGACTTGCCCAGGACCTTACCACCCCACCAGCCATTCTTAGCACGGGACAGGTAACTTCCAACTCCTCCTGTGGAGCGGGGGACCGAGTTAGCACTTCTTCCTACTCCCCGGGAGCACTCCTCTTCTTCTTCTCCTGAGCTGAACCTCCAGCGGGCTCTGATGGCTGCTCTGGCTGAGGCTCTATCAGAGGAGGGGACCGTTGGTCTGGAGGAACTATGTAAGGAATGTAAACTATCTGTGGGCTGCACGGCCCCCTGTCTCTGCTGCTGCTCTTCAGAACGTTGGATAGAGGAGAGGCCCACAGAGCTGCTCCGAGGTGGGGGGGTGGGAGTAGAGGCAAAGGTTTCAGGGTTAGGTTCAGAGTTCAGATTAGACGTCCAGGTCTCAGTCCCTTCTGGTCCACTACTAGGGCTGTGGGCACTGCGCGTGCTGGATGGCTTGATCACCTTAAGAAACCTACCGCTCCTACAAATACTAGCGCTAGCTGTTTCAGTCTCTGCCTCGTCTGAGTAGTGCTGGTCAGGGTGATAGTGTAAGTCCATGCCCTGGCATCTATTCGCTCCCCCCTTTCTGTCCAGGGATAGAGACCTGTGGTTTCTGTCTGACACTGTGAGTCTAGTGGCTTCAGGAACTGGTGACTGCCTGTTACTTCTGTCTGATGAAGAGTTCTCCTTAACGCAGGCAGAGGGCTGGAGGTGGTCAGCAGATTTTAAATCCTCTGCGTCAGAGGTGGACGGGTACTTCTTTCTGTGCCTGTCTCCAAAAAGCTCTCTGATCTTGGTTACGCTTGGCCAGTGGGTTAGGTCAACGTGAATTGGAGCTTCTCCATGGTGAGTTAAGAAATAGCTCCTGTGTGACTTGCAGACTGGGGCCCCACTGACAAAAACATCATCGTTCCGAGGCTTAATGCCGTTATTGTTATCAGAGAAAGACGGATCGATTTGGGAATAAACTCTCTTACCAGCGCCAACGCTGCCTTCGGCAGATTTGCGTGTATAAATCCATTTTTGACTCCTCTCCGAATCCGACCCAGAAACTGAGTCTGTGCCTGAATAAAGCTTTTGGTCCTGGACTTTAGCGTCAGTCGGAGACTCTGTTAAATCCGTTTCAGCCACTTGTAAATATCCACTGTCCTCGTGGAACGACTTCCGAGACGGGGACCCTTCTCCCCTGCTGCCTTTAACACGGGGTAAAATTGTACTTTTCCCGGCCAGGGGACTGCCAGTGCTCGGAGATCCGTGCGATAGAGAATTGGTGTTACTGAACTTCTCAGTGAGTTGGCGAATAGAGGGAGAAATGGAGGAGTGAGGAGTGGAAGAACCTTTCTTTAGCTCTGCGGTGGGAAGGCTGGCGGCGGAGATTTTGGAAACTTTCCTTGACACACTAACATTACTCGTAGCCGAGGGGTGCGCTTTCTCGGCTGTTGCCACCGCAGTAGATGGGGGGGGAAGGGCGCCGCTACTGCCCTCAAAATCCTTTGATTTGTTTTGTTGATCGTCACAGACACCTTTGTTTGCGCTCCAACTTTCTAACTTTTTGAAAGAGACACTGCGAAACACCTTCACCTTCTCTTTTTCTTTTTCTGCCATTGTGCATGTCCTACTTTTTTCTCATGTTATTTCATTGAAAAAATGGTGAAGCACTTTTTCTTCCGTAGTGCCTACGTTTTCACCCCCTTTCAACCTACCACAATAAGGCTAGTCATTTAACCACAACTTGCTGGCAAAGCTTTTTCTTTCTACTCTAGTGAAGAGGCTAAAACATCAGGCCAAAGTGTTTCAAAAGAGTGCATTATGGAGTAACCAAATTGAGAGAAAAAGAGAGAACTCTCCTGCATTCTGACCTTACAACAAGTTGTCCACTGGAATCGCATCCATGCACGAAGAAAAAGGGCTAAAAGTTTGCCCAAACTTCTCCTTCAACTTGTTAAACTCTGCAGCTTTTCCATACGTTCCCTCCCATTCCAGACTCTTTCCCATCGTCTAATCCACACGTCGGGCCTTAAACTCATCATTCACCGTTATCCCGAACTGTTGCTGTATTCATTATTTTGACATAATTTGAGTTTTCCGTGACTTATGTTTTTACATGCAAATGCCTGAGAATTAGATAGAGCGGGGGTGGGCGGGACTATTCGGGGTATAAGGGCTGTCACAGCCCCTCGGGAATGGACAGAAAAAGCATTTCCTTTTGGCTGGGAGAACACTGATATTGCGGACAGGGAGATAATTATAGTTCAAGACCGTGTAAACCGCTGAGAAATCATACTTTCCACTTGTTAAACAATAAAAGATGCATGTACCTTTTGGTAACATTGTTTCCCCTGTCTGTGTTTTATAGAAGTGATTATTAGTGCTAACTCACGCGTGGTCGTCTTGACTGGAGAGTGTTGGTGAATTGTGTCAACAACGTTAATACAGCATTTTCTCTCATGCACAATGACTCGTTTGTTTTTTTCTTCCCATGACTGTCTGGTTAAGCAGCTCTTTGTTCCAGCAATGATATGACTCTCCTCTGTGAATGCTGACCGTAGCACCATCTTACGGTCAATGTATGTAGGTCTACGGGAACCCTGTTTCTGTATGGGAGTAGAGATGCGAGTACAGAACATTTTCAATCAATAAATCAACTTCATACCAGAATAAGGACTATTAACTAATACCAGTTAGTTGACAGGTTCATATTTATTGACAACTGACAGAAGCAAGTTTATTAGTGTCAACATGCTCTTTCGCAGGAAATAACGTACAAAGCATGAAGGTACAGCAAAGCAGAGATGTAAATACAACGCAGAGAACTTAAGAAATAGACGAAGAATGGAATTGCATGGTCATGTGACAACAAAACAACTAATAAATAAACGAGCACACATAGGTGATTAATTAAATGAAGCGTGTAACAAAAATATAATTCAGTTCTCTATGTTATAAAAATATATGTAACTGTAAAAAAGTATACTGTATACTGAAACCAAAACATACCTGATCCAAAAGAGCAGCAGACATCAATGTGGACACATTACTTCATAAAGAGCTTAAGTTAAGAGCTACAGGCACACATTTTGAGATACTATCCTTGTGGGGACAAAAAAAATCCATTCAAAATCATATTTTCCCTAACCATAACCTAAATCTAACCTAAACCCTTAAAGCTTACACTAAACTCGCACCCTTAACTCCATAGGTACTTTTAACCAAGACCTAGTATCGAGAGGCCATACCTCCAGATCTTTGGAAGACAGCAAACCTCTACATTTCAAAAACGTCTGTGTTGCTTAAACACTGAAGAAAATATATAACTTTGGACGTGTCAACATACAGGCTATAGTGAAAGTTTAGTTTACCAGCGTGGCCGAATGTCTGTGATGTACTGAAATTAAAAGTCAAGAATTTAATGATTATGCTAGTTTCTCCTGAGGTTTCAACAAGGAATACGCTTTTGTACACTACTTTCTTTGGGACTACTGAAACATTTGTTGGCTCAGAAATGATGATGCTTGCTCTAAATGCAGCTGTTCTGTGAATGTCTTATTGGAATGACGTTGATGAGGTACACACTGTAGTTCAATGAGGAGTTAATTTTGTCCATCTTTTTTCAAGCATATTTTTGGAAAAGTTCACTATGATAACCAAGAGAAATTGGGAAAGATTTCCTAAACTTTACTAGAAAATTCACTAGGCTTAGCATAGGTTAGCTCAAAGCTAATCTCTAAGACAGACTGGTGTAATCCTGGCAGAGATATTTCGTCCCCACCAGGACAGTAAAACATGTAAACACACACATCATATTCCATACAAAATTGTGAACAAAACAACAACATACATGTGAGACAAACCATCCATGTACATCCATAGTGGTATCAAACAATATAATTAGCTGTTCCTGATTACACCTATTTAGGGACAAAAGCTGATCTGTAATTCCGCCTTATTGGTTTAGTTTTGGCTGATCCTGTAAAACACTGACGGTCATGCTTCATTATTTCTCTTAAGATAGAGATATTTACAAGATAGATTGAAAAAAAAACACTTTAAGCAACAAACTCATGAACCAAAATATTACCACTCTTCGAATGAAAGGTAAAACGAGACAGGTCTTCACATCGTATCGAGAAGTGCATTAGATCACAAGGCATCAATTTCAATCTTCAGTAAAATGTCTCTGAGAATGTTCATTATTTTTTCAAGACATTAAAAGTTTGTGTTACACATTCTAGTTTGGTACACGCAAGAAATACCATATCAGAGTCAAAATACAACAACATGCAAATTTAAGCCACAATAGTTGCATATGTAATATGCACCACCTAGTGGATGATATAGAAAACAACTGGCAGCATACTCAATGCACACATTACAGAACACCTTCAAGCAAATGCAGTGTCACCGCTGATAACTTCATGAGATTTAGCATACAGTCAAAAGCACACACAGTGGCAAACTAACTGACTTATTGGCAGGCTGGCACAGAAGACAATAAGGTTTCCGCTGGGTTCTATGTAACCAAAACCAGGGTTTGGAACCGGTTCTTGTAATGCAGGGGTTTCCAAACAGTTCCAAGGAGGCCCGAGTGTCTGCAGGTTTTTGGTTTTCCTATAAATTGGTTCCCAGTTCACACCTAAACAACCAGGTGATGGTAGAAACTAACCAATTAGTGACCTAATTAGTCAATCAAGTACAAGGTGAGTGCGAAAACCTGCAGACACTCGGCCCTCTGTGGAACCAGTTTGGACACCCCTGTTGTAACGGAACCAAAAACAATCAAACTGTTCAGAAAGGAAACAGAACCAGATAAAAGCTTAAAAAAAACCTTAGGCCTAGATAAAAAAAAACCTTAGGCCTAGATAAAAAAAAAACCTTAGGCCTAGCTAAAAAAACCTTAGGCCTTTTATCGTTTTTAATTTGGTAATGCTATAATGCTGCTAATACCTTAAACTCATTTCAATTCAAGTCATGTCGGCAATTCAAGCCCTTGGCATAACCCCAACCACAACCACTCTTCCCTTGGCATAACCCCAACCACAACCACTCTTCCCTTGGCATAACCCCAACCACAACCACTCTTCCTTTGCATAACCCCAACCACAACCCCTCTTCCCTTGGCATAACCCCAACCACAACCACTCTTCCCTTGGCATAACCCCAACCACAACCACTCTTCCCTTGGCATAACCCCAACCACAACCACTCTTCCCTTGGCATAACTCCAACCACAACCACTCTTCCCTTGGCATAACCCCAACCACAACCACTCTTCTTTCTCCCCACCAGTTCACAGTTGCTGTTTTTGGTTCTAACTGGTTCTAAGCAAGATCACTCTTTTTTTTCTATGGGCATTTCACTGGCACCTTTGTTCCTTTGTCTTTAAGCTGTCATACCCTTGAAAGAGCTTTAAGTTAATCATGCTAGAATTCTAGTAAATCAAGGGTTCACTTTGGATCCCCTGTCTCGGAGTGTAGTGATCTTGCTGACCAGAATTCTGGTGCTCTTGCGGAACCGTGGCTGTGTGAAATAGAACAAAATAGGATCTAAGACACTGTTCATGCTGGCGAAAGGCCTGGTACACTTGTAGATAACCGAGAACAGATTCCGCGTGGCACACGGAGCATCTGGCAAAGTCCGTACCAACAGGTACATGGTCTTAGTGAGATGGAACGGCAGAAAGCTCACGGCGAACACGGTCACGACAACAACTATCATCTTGACTGCCGTGTCTCGTTTCTCCATCGATGACGCCATGGTAACGCCTTGATAGGATGGAGGACGGCAGAGGAGGCGGGCCATGCGGCAGTAACACGCCACCACGCCCATAAAAGGCAAAAGGAAGCCGAGGCAGGTCAGGGCCATCCCGTAGGGGTAGTAGTTTCCAGAATCCTGCGGTCGGCTCAGTTCGTAACACACGGTGCGGTTGCGCTGTGTCCCCGTGGTGGCATAGTGTAAGGTGGGGGCACAGAGGGCGGCGACCACCAGCCACACAACTCCACAGACCACCCATGCCAACTTGCGGCCCCCATGCTTGTGCCAGCCGGCCATTGGGTGGCAGATGCCAAAATAGCGCTGTAAGCTTATGCAGGTCAAAAAGAGGATACTGCCGTGCAGGTTGCTGTGGAAACAAGAGCAAATATTCGGATTGTTAGGAGGATTGTATTCTCTCTAAACCAAAGGTGTCAAACCTGTTTCATGGAGGGATGAGCGTCTGCAGGTTTTCGTTCTCACCTTGTACTTGACTGATTAATTAGGTCACTAATTGGTTAGGTTCTACCCTGACCTGGTTGTTTGGGTCTGAACTGGGAACCAATCTGAAGGAAAAAACAAAAACTTGCAGAAACTTGGCCCTCCATGGAACTGGTTTGACACCTCTGCTCTAAACGATCCACTCAAAGCTCTTTCCGCAGTGTTCGATTTTATGTTCGCAGCCTGATTATCATCCGTGTGACTGCGAAGTGTAGGAGTTTGACTAGGTCATGGATAGAACTGTTACATGGTTGGCAGTTAATAGGAGGTTAACTACTATATTACCTGTAGAACTGGAAGCGGACCAGTTTGCAGGCCAAATCTCCGAAGGGCCAGTAGTCATGGCTGGCATAGTTAAAGATGAGCAGAGGAAGTGACATCACATATAAAAAGTCTGCGATGGCCAGGTTGAGCATGTAGACTTTGCTCCGGGTCAGGCAAGGTCGTGATCTCCAAATCCTCAGAATGACCACCCCGTTCAGAGGCAGGCCAATCAGGAAGACCACGCTGTAGACTGCAGGAAGAAGGTAGCGCTTGAAGTCCTCCTTATATGTGCAGCCTCGGCTGATTGGCCAAGTGAAATTTTCTCCCATGGTGATTACATATTTCTCAGAGTAGGGTTCCGTGAACATTCCAGGTTGGAAAGCTTCCGTAGAGAACACTTCTACAGAGGACATCGGCATGGCAACAGCTTCACATTCTGAAACAGAGAATTGTCTTAAGTCTACATTTTGTGTTCTGAAACATATTGCTTACTATATGTCTGCTTCAGAGAGACAATATACAACACTGTTTCCAAAAAAATTGGGTCGCTGTGTGAAATGTTAAGAAAAAAAGAATGCAATGATGTGCAAATCATTTAAACCCTATATTAGATCTAAAATAGTACAAAGACAACATATCAAATATGGAAACTGAGAAATGTTAGTGTTTCTTGAAAAATATATGCCCACTTTGAATTTGATGCCAGGAACACGTTTCAAAGAAGCAGGGACAGGGACAAGTAAAGACTGAAAAAGCTGTGTAATGCAAAAAAAAAAAAACCTAGTGGAACATCTCACAACTAATTAGGTTAATTGGCAACAGGTCAGTAACATGATTTGGTATAAAAAGAGCATCCCTGAGAGAGGATGAGTCTTTCAGAAGTAAAGATGAGGAGGGGTTCACCACTCTGTGAAACAATTTAAGAATAACGTTTCTCAACGTAAAATTGCAGTTTGAGGATCTCATCATCTACAGTACATAATATCAGTATGCAAGAGACAAGAAAACCAATATTGGATGGTCGTGATCTTCAGGCCCTCAGGCAGCACTGCATTAAAAATGATTCTGTAGTGGAAATCACTGCACAGGCTCAGGAACACTTCTGAAAGCCATTGTCTGTGAACACAGTATGTTGCTGCATCCACAAATGCAAGTTAAAACTCTACCATGCAATGAAAAAACCATATATACCGTAATTTCCCATTTATAAATGCGGCTTATACACAGATTTTGAAAACATTTTCAGCCACAGTGGTTAATATATGGGTGCGGCTAATACACAAGTTTACATTTTTAAAATGTACCGGCAAACTTTTCCACAGATGATTGTTTGACGACGTAGAGCTCTCAGAAACTCATGCAGAAAATATGATACAGTTGGCATTACAAGGTTTTCAAAAACATCTTTTATAATTCAACAAATCAGTTTTAGTAGCGCCCTATGATAGATGTTTTATATTAATGTACAATGTATGTACAAATCATAATTCTCCGGGAAAATGTGGTTTATATATGGGTGCGGTTAATACTTGGGTTTGTTTACACACAAGGCTATAAAATGAATGGTGCGGTTTATACATGGTGCAGGTTATAAATGGGGAATTACGGTAAACAAGATCCAGAAACGCTGCAAGCTCATTTAAGATGGACTGAGGCGAAGTGGAAAACTGTCCTGTGGTCTGACAAATAAAAAATTTAAATTCTTTTTGGGAATCATGGATGTCACATCCTCCAGGCTAAAGAGGAGAGGGACCATCCGGCTGATTATCAGTGCACAGTTCAAAAGCCAGCATCTGTTATGGTATGGGGCTGCATTACTGCACATGGCATGGGTGACTTGCACATATGTGAAGGCACCATTAGCTGAACAATATATATAGGTTTTGGAGCAATATATGCTGCGATCCAGACAACGTCTTTTTCAGGGATGGCCTTGCTTATTTCAGCAAGCCAATGCTGAAACCACATTCTGCACATATTACAACAGCATGGCTCCATAGTAAAAGAGTCTGGGTGCTTAACTGGCCTGCCTGCAGTACAGACCTGTCACCCATTGAAAACATTTGGCACATTATAAAACAAAAAATACGACAAAAGGGACCCTGAACTGTTGAGCACTTGAAATCCTATATCAAGCAAGAATGGAAAAACATCTCATTTTCAAAACTACAGCAATTGGTCTGCTCAGTTCCCAAACACTTACAGAGTATTGTTAAAAGAAGAGGTGATGCAACACAGTGGTAAACATGCCACTGTACCAACTTCTCATCCATTGCGACCCTTCACCCATATTCTCCACAAGGTGGCATATTGGGGATGTTATAGTGTTTTCCTTTTGTACCCATTTGTGGTTAAAACAGCATAGCCAGTTCAGCCAGGAAACCCGAGTGGTAACTGGCAAGCGATGCATCAGCTGATGTCGGATCGCTCCTATCACAGTATCAGATTTCATGAATGTCTATTTAATCATCGGGTTACTCACTCAATCTGATATGCTGATGGTTGTACTAGCATGCGGGTGCAAATCCACCCACCACCCCTTCTTCCACTGGTTTGGTTCTGTGTTTCCTTTTGTGGGGGCGGGGGTTGCTACTGCGTACCTAGCTCATGGCCTAAGGGGATTGTTATTAATAACATTAAAGTGATGTTATTGTTGGTAGTATTGTATAGCGTGCGTATCATGTGATGACAGTGAGTTACCCCAGAAGGGCAGAACCTAACCCAAAGCACTGTATGTATGCCAGCTGTGCATAGTTCGCTAACAAATGGTTTAACTAATACGCAGCGTTTTCCATCTGAACTGCTTTCATATTTAAATTTGTGCCAACGATGCACTAGTCATAACCTGCAGACAACGAACCCAGCCAAGCATCTATCCATCTGTCAGTCAGCCCTCCACCGACAACCTACTTCCTCTGGGGTAATACTGCCTGTGATTTCAAGAAATTGCGCCATCGACATCAACTGTACAATTCGTGCCCCTTTCAGCATTACCATCATGGTCATTACCCTTTATCAATCACATCGCGCCTCTGGCCAAACCACAAGTGGGCGAGAGTTAAATTGCCAGAGCCAACGTCAGACACATGCTTGGCCTCTATTGTCTGAGCAGTGACTCACTATTTCACAACACGGTTCTGCTGAGGGTGGTGCGGTCCGCCAAATGCACCACCGGGGCAGCCCAGTCATCACTGGGTCAACTGGTACCTGCGCTCCTGGATATTTAAACCCCTTGGTGTTGCAGGAAGACCAGGACTGGCAGGTCCTGACTATAGGGAAGCCTCTAGGCATCTCTATGGTTGTCTAGGGGTACCAGTCAGGTCCTGACTATGGGGAAGCCTCTAGGCATCTCTATGGTTGTCTAGGGGTGCCAGTCAGGTTCTGACAGTAGGGTTGCCTCTTGGCGTGGTGTTTTTGGTTGTCCTCAATCAGAGGCAGCTGCCCTGTGTCGCCTCTAATTAGGGGTCCTATTTAAGTCTCCCCCCACTACTGTGTGGGTCATTGTTTGCGCTGTATGCATTCAGTTCTCGGTTTACCTCCCCTTTTTGTCATTTTTGAAAAAAAACAAATGAAATAATGTTTTTTTGTACAATGTCTCTGCGCCTCGGGTCCTGCTTCCAAACCATGAAAAGGACCATCTTGCCCACCGTGTCACTGGCTCATTCATTCTGCTACCATCTGGTAAAGGAGCCTCGGATGCCTGGAGCAGCAGGCGCTGACACGTTTCCACCCACAGGCCACCATGCGGTTGAACAGCCATTGTTAGGTGTCTACCTGCCCTGCACTCTGCCCTGTACTCTGTTAGACACATAAACACCCAAACACTTACAAAAAAGAAATGAACACAAACACAAACCCTCTCAAAAACCCACAGGACAGTTCCCCTTCATATGCTTTTCAGAAACACTGTATTTATACTACTATAACTACTATATCCTCATCACGGCTCGCTGTAATATATATGACCACTGCTTTATAAATAACAACTTTCGTTCAAATTCTTCCCATCTCTGAAGTGATTGGCACCCTTGGTAAAGATGAGCGGTTATATTGAGTTATATTGTCATTTTCCAACATGGGAACCTGTACCTTGCAACGATAATGGGACAGATACTTTTCCTGTAACATTTTATGTTATCCGGGAACACACTGGATGGGGTAAGACCAATCCTTTAAACAGGATCATTCCAGGTCTGCACAGTGCCACAAATCCATATTTGAATGATGCAAAGTAACTAACACACATATACAACTCCGGAAAAAATGAAGAGACCACTGCACCTTTTTCTTTCCTTTCCAAAAAAGTTGAAAAGGAAGGTTTTGAGTGAGGAACAGAAG
>JACXGI010012169.1:10430-23419 GCA_016801175.1 Esox masquinongy | reverse complement strand
GAATTATCTCAGCATTGCTCACATTCCAGAATCATATTTTTAACTTCGGGTCTGACATTGTGTGAGGTTTCAAATCTGGTTTTGTACAGGCCTTCTGCAGCTACATGTTAGTGCTATGACATACTTAGTTAGGAAAGGAAATAACAGATTATTTTCTGATTGATCAGTGCTGATAAGGTAAAGTGAAACATTATCTCTGTACAGACATTGAAATGGACATTTCTGTGAACAAGTGCCAGGGTAACAGGATTTAAATCCAAAGTGTTGACATCCAAACTTATTTGATCTATTTTCACAGATGTGCACATTTCATCCAAATCCAATTATTACTATTCTTCCAGACAGTGTGATGACAGATGCCCCTAGTAGATGCCTGTACATTTAGGCTATGGAAAGATTTCCAATTGACATATTCTGCCTCCACAGGTCCAGATGGTGATTGGCATGCACATACAGTCTACTACGCCTATAATATTGGGGAAGCCTGAAAAAGAGGATTACGTTAATACAGAGGCTTGTCAACCTTTAGGCTACTTTACATTTATTTTAACTCTCACATACCTGCAATTGAATAAGATGCCTACTTGATTCTTTGTGTTACAAGATGACCAGGGAAAGTGATGAAAATATTCAGGTACTGCTTTAGAGCAAGACATACACTTATTTCCCAGCATGCAGTTGCCTTCACAAGATCTTCTGCATCACCAACACTGTACAAGAATGTCCCACATGCAAAGAAACGCAGAGCTGTGCAGACAGACTGAACAGTGGTCAAGGCTTGGTTAAGCTGTGTGTGCTTCCTTATGTGTAGTTCCAGCAGACTGCAAAAGTAAACTTTGCTGGGCCCACTGAACCTGTACCTCTCCCACAGATACTCATCAGGGAAGCCCAGTGGAGAACTTCTGTCTCTGAAGACCCTTGGGGCTGATGGTGTAAACGCTTTGTGTAGAATCTGAGCACCTCCCCATATAGGGTTGTTGAGGAATGACATGTTTGGTTGTAACTGGCTGGTCTTTAGATGCACTGCTTATGTAGGCTGTATCTCAAATTGCATACTTGCATACTATATCTGCTGAAAATAGTTTGCCAAATGTTCCATGATGGTTTACTATTTCTGGTGGATTTTTGAAGTATGCATCCATGCATGCTTTTTGGGGTAATACGGACCACAACTATTCGCGCAGTGAAAGAGGAGGGGTTTCCACGATTCTCTCGTCTTTTCACTTGAAGAAAAAGTCAGTTATCCTCACCTATATTGATAGTTATTGCATCAGTGTCGAACATTCTTGTGCCCTCAAATTAAATAGCTTTGGCAGTGTAAAGTTTGTCTTCAGTCTCAATAGCAATTGCTCAATTCTTATGACTATTCCAAGTACTAAGATATTAGTATTACTGGCTTATAAGCTTTTAAAACGGCCAATGGCAAAAGCCATACAGTTCATAGATGCTATTTGTGGTGGAAGTAAACTTAAGAGATAAGATAAGACATAAGAAATGTTAGTCAGTTTAACACAATGCTTAATGGTGTCTAGCAAATTACTCAAACTTGGCGTGATGTTAATGAGCGACAAAATTTAATGTTAAGACAATATTATGACAATGTAGATCCCAATAAGTCCCAATACTGGCATACTAGCTTACTATAAACTAAACAGTACGTACTTTACCATCATCTGCGAAGTACGTACTGTACTTGTAGTATGCAGTATGTAGTATGTAGCATGCGGTTTGAGATTCAGCCATAGTCTAGGCCTGTCAATTAACTATTGGCTTTTGAAGACCGTGAAAGTGGTAAGACACGCCTTTATTAACTTGTTTATTTCTATTGATATGTTATTTGGAACTAAATTAAACACGTCAATTCATGCTTGGTCACAATTACAGAAAAAGTCTGAACTTATGTTTTTCGAAACACGGACAGGACAAAGGGGATGCGAGCGAGAAAATACACGGAACGTTTTTGGGATTCTGTTTCCGCCTGTTGGACATTCCCTGAAACACAGCTAAATTAAGCTTGACAGTTAGCCTGCAAGGGAGCAGGCTAGTTCAGAAATACAAGTTACCTCAATTACTGAACAGGGACTCCTATAAGCCGCAGTAATGGAACGGAACTCTCACTTAAATTAGCCAGACTTATCGAAATAAGCGTGGATTTTCCTTTATCTGTCTTGATGGAATACCCCCCAGGTCTGCATAGTAGACACTGATTCAAAGAGACTCATGGCTTTAATTCAAGCAAAAGGTAGTTCCCCCAAGTATTTTGGAAGGGGGTGGTGAATTTCAATACCCACTGTACATGAGTGGATGTTATGCAGTTTTAAAAAGACTATGTACACAGCTGTCCTTAACAATACATGAATTATAAAATATTTTGAGGAATAGATTATGAAATAGATTGAGGCAATGTAATGAATGCACACAGAGAAGAATGGATGGATGGATGGATCCAAGCACAGGATGTTTATTTGGGAGTAGCAAAGGTATATCAAGGGACAGGCTGGCACAAAGTCTAAGGGCAGGCAGAAGGTTGGTAACTGGGTATCAATGTAGACCAGAAGCCAAAGTACAGAAGGGGATCATCCAGAGAGGCGGTCAGACAGGCAGGAAAGGGTCCTGATACCAAAATAGACTTTCAAATACTTCTAAGACAAAGACAGAATGCTCAGAGAAACAGGCTCAATAGAATTGCAAACACACAAACAATACTTCACAAGGAAAGGGTGTAAATGACCAGGCTAAATAGTGGCTGCCAGAGGTGAGTGGTATTTCAGTGATTAGTACTCAGGTGATTGGGATCTGCTGTGAGGGGTGCGTTCACACGCCTGGTTGGAAGGTCGAGGATAAGAGGTGGAGGCAGACTTAACACTGTTGTCCGTTCTCCTTACTAATATAGGTGCCACCTCAGCTACATTTTGACACCGGTAACATATACCCTTATGAATTGAAAAGTAAAAAATATGGCATTAATAAATCCTCTTGAAGTTAAGTACCCCAGATCTGGGAAACAATGTAAAAACAAATAAGAACAAATAAAAACAACAAATGAAAACATATAGAAACAAGAAAACAAAGATGCACGCGTAACGGGTGAGATCACGTGAGTGGAAGTATGCCGTATCATTTCATAGCTGTGCTGTGGAAACTGTTCTTTACAATATACATTTGTGGAAAAAACTAATTAAATGAATGCCAAATGCCATGAAAACTATATGCAATTACACCATTAATTAATATAAAAACCTTTCTCCAATGAAGACCTAAAAACAAAGTTCATAAATATAATAACATAATAAGAAAGATCAAAGTTGAAATTGTTGATGTAATCTGGGCCCTATTCCTGAATAGAAGGAAGTCATTAGATTCGGGGTGGAGGGATGATTGTCTTCTGACTGAAACATCTTCAGTTGTTCCTCCTGAGAACACACTGTTACAGTCATCACTATGTTTCTCTACCCAGTGTTTCTCCTCTCTGCACTTGTAGGTGAGTGAAAGTAATGTGTTACATCCTAACTGACAATTTGACAGTAGCACTATCAAAAACTAATGCATTATTTTTATCTTTAGAATAGGACATTATAGCATTTTCATAGACATATTTGAACTAATGTTTATTTAAATTAAACTATATTGCAAGTGAAATTTACCTAGGTAATGTGACCATTAGCAAAACAATAGAAACAGGTGAACTGGTCAAGAACAGTGTCTAAAGGTCAGACACTTTGTTTTCTGAGTTGTAACATTATATTAAAATAAAAAGTAGCCCTCCTTTGTTAGTGCTCTATAATCTAAAGTGTCTATTCGGTACCTTGAGAATGTATTCCCTTTTATGCTGCTTATAGAAAATGTAGTATCTACTTACAGTTTTCTCTCCTGGTGATTTCTACAACTGCATGTTGCTCTGAAAGTTAATTTTTTAAATATCTTTCTTTACAGGACTACCCACTGATGCTAAAATGACTCCTGTACAGGATGAAGTGATCAACACAGAGGGAGAATCTGGGACTTTGAGCTGCACATATGATACAAGCTATGGAGGAACTTGGTTTTACTGGTTCCGATATTATCCTGATGAGGCACCTAAATTACTACTTTATAAAAGTGCAAAAATGGATGTTTTTAGTGATTATATACCTGATGAGAGATTTGAATCAACAACATCCTGGAGCACAAATGAACTGGTCATTAAACATCTAACCCTGGCAGACACAGGTCTTTACTACTGTTCTGGTGAGGATCGAAAACCCAGTGATACAAAAAGTATAAGAGGCTGTACAAAAACAGACAGATCAAAATGCTTTGTGGTTGTGTGGATCAAAAGCAAACACAAAACCTCAATTTGATATCAAATGACAGATGTTTAGATCAGAGAATTGTGGTCACACCTGGGCTTTCTTCACATCACATACTCTTGTATTCACCCTCAATAAAAGGTATTCAATCAGTAGTCTTCAATTCTATTTAGGTTGGTATTTCTATGTCAGTTGGAATAGCAGTTTGGAATTATTGCTGGTAGTTGCACCTGCTCATAATTCCCACTGCTTGGTGGTGTGGTATCAAAGGGGCAAACTGACAAAGCACACACCCCTGAATCACAGGACAAACACATATCATTCTGACAGACTCCTACAGAATCATCAACAGTAGGACAGAGGTTGGAGTTCTTTGACAGATAAAACAGAACTGTTCTGCTTAACGTAGATGCTTAAAACTGATTAATTATTCATAACAAATTGACTGATCCTGTAAATTCTGTCTGCACACTGCTTTGGTAAAACACTACTTGTTTGTAAAATAGTGTCTCAACATTTGAGTAGTTAAACAAAGATAATTCTCTAGTGTTTGGAGATCATTCATTTGTCCATAAGCCTTAATAAAGTAAGCACTGTACTCTTTTCTTTTAACACACAGGAGTGATATAATATTTGGTTCTGTTTTTATTGAACAGATGCACCAGTCAATTTTAATAGATGCCCTGCTACAGTAATCAAGATATTCCGCGTGTTGTCAGTTTTATCACTGCCCAATCTGTCCAGTGATGATTTTCAAACACACCAAATAAAGACCAATACAGAAGCACATAGGAGTCCACAGGGAAATCGTTGTGTTGTTCAAAGGTATTTATGTTCACGGACATTTATGGACATGCTGTAAGAATACATCCCAGAGACAGGAGGTCGGTCCCAATTGCAGAGCTTGCAAAAGTATATTTAATACCAGTCAATCCCAAGGCAAACACACAGAGGTCTAGTAGACAGGCAGAGTTCGTTACACAGGTAATCCAATGGCAAAATCAGGGCGAAGGCACAAAGGGAGCGAGCAGACTGAAGAATGGTCGTAATCCAGACGGGAAACGGTGCACGGGAAGACTCAGGCGAAGGCACAGATGGGCTAGGAAAAACTCTATAAGACAAAAGGCAGGCGTAGGTCAGCACGAACTTAAACACTGATTCAGCAATTCAGATACAGCTCAGCGAGTTGTACTCGTACAAACAATACCTCAGCAGACCTAGGTTAAATGCAGATCGGAAAATGGGAAACAGGTGTTCAGTATTCTGGTGAATGGGAAACAGGTGTTCAGTATTCTGGTGATTGCGAACGGGGAAGGATGGTGCGTTCGTGTGTGCTTGGAACTTGGGTTTCGGCTGTTCTTTCCTCCTGTTGGAGCTGTCAAGAACCGGAGTGATCTGTAGACCTTACACATACAGTATGCAGAATAATGAATAAACCATGAAACATTATTTATATTTCTTTTTCTCCATGAGATTGCTTACTGTAGTCCAACATCTCTGAATTTGTTAAATAAAATTTGTTTTTTAATGTTCTGTTTGAATATTGAATAAATCCATGTTGTTGCTTTTTGAGCTGTAGATTTGTTATCACAAACCTACTGTTCTGTTCTTCTTGCAGAATATTTTATATGCCGTTGCAACTTAGAGTGCAGAACAAAAGGTCACTGTCATTGTCCTATCATGAAGAGATACCATATGAACGACCACCTGCAGCCATGTCAAGGCACACAAAAAGCTGTTCAGTGTACCTCCAAACTTCCACCAGATTATTCCACCTCTGATGTTCCATTGCCATTCCCCATTATAACAGATGCACACTCCACTACCTCTTCAGTCTCCTGCTTCCACAAATGTTTCTGTGACAAAAAAAACATTTCACATAAAAGCCAGTGTCCCCATTGCTCTGTAAATGTTCTGAAAAAGAACCTGTACATTTCCAGGAAGCATTAGGAGAAGACATTACTAGGGTTTCCAATTTAGACAATGTTTGTGTTGATGCCACAAATGGTATATACAGTGAGGGAAAAAAAAATATTTGATCCCCTGCTGATTTTGTACATTTGCCCAATGACAAAGAAATGATCAGTCTATAATTTTAATGGTAGGTTTATTTGAACAGTGAGAGACAGAATAACAACAGAAAAAAACGTCAAACATGGTGGTGGAAACATTATGCTTTGGGGGTGTTTTTCTGCTAAGGGGACAGGACAACTTCACAGCATCAAAGGGACGATGGACGGGGCCATGTACTGTCAAATCTTGGGTGAGAACCTCCTTCCTTCAGCCAGGGCATTGAAAATGGGTTGTGGATGGGTATTCCAGCATGACAATGACCCAAAACACACGGCCAAGGTAACAAAGGAGTGGCCCAAGAAGAAGCACAATAAGGTCCTGGAATGGCCTAGCCAGTCTCCAAACCTTAATCCCATAGAAAATCTGTGGAGGGAGCTGAAGGTTCGAGTTGCCAAACGTCAGCCTCGAAACCTTATTGACTTGGAGAAGATCTGCAAAGAGGAGTGGGACAAAATCCCTCCTGAGATGTGTGCAAACCTTGTGGCCAACTACAAGAAATGTCTGACCTCTGTGATTGCCAATAAGGGTTTTGCCACCAAGTACTAAGTCATGTTTTGCAGAGTGGTCGAATACTTATTTCACTCATTAAAATGCAAATCAATTTATAACATTTTTGACATGCGTTTTTCTGGATTTTTGTCTCTCGCTGTTCAAATAAACCTACCATTAAAATTATAGACTGATCATTTCTTTGTCAGTGGGCAAACATACAAAATCAGCAGGGGATCAAATAATTTTTCCCTTACTGTACGTGGTTCAGAAGACAAGACGTGGGTTTTCTGTGCCCATACCTGTGCTGCGCAAAACATGGGGCAAAAGACATGCCGTTATGTGTGAACTGGAGGAGTGCCGCAAATTTCAACTGTTAGCTCAAAGGAGTGGTTTGAGTTTTAGCCATTGTGAACATGTTCGCTCTCTGGACTATTGCAGTAGCACTGGTGCTGAAGAGTTCCTTCAGGAAAGTGTTCTTGGTGAAATGGTTCACTGCAAGGTATTTGGTGAGGCAAAAAAGAATGAATGCCTCAAAAGACAAAATAGCAGCTCAAACCGCTCATGTTCCCTTGTGTGTGGAAGTGGTATCATGAATATTAGTACACTTCCTCTGTCATTAATTACAGACCAGACCACAAGAATCTCAAGGTCTGCCGGCCAGTGTACCGACTGAGTGCAACTGAGAGCAACAAGAACAGATTACATGCATGCATGCAGACAAGGAAGATTGCTAGTTATCTAACGATCGATAGCTGACTTATTTAGTGCTTAACTGAATCAAACCTCTCTGTTTTGGAAGGTGCGTTCATGAGCAACTGGGAAGTGGGAAAGTTCTGACATCCAAGAGGGAGAATACACCGGAACGCTTTTTGAGAGCTCCGAGTAGTAACGTCGTAAGGTTTGACATCACTCGACATGGCAGCGTTTGTGGTGAAAGATTAAAAAATAGAAATAACTTGCTCCACCACAAATAAGTCACTATCTTTGTTTATTTAGGTCATACTCATTAGTGCAGGTGATTGTGATCTTAATGGATACTTCACAATTTACTTTTGTGTAACTGAGGTAATGTTTGCATTACTTAACTGTCATATGATGTCATGCATGTATTTTTTTCTGATCAGAAATTCAAGTTGTTTATTTGTAAGCTCCAAATCCTCTTATTTCACTCAATGGCCTTTTCCTTGACATGTGGCCTTTGTGCCCTAAACATTTTTGTGACACCGAAGGCCAAATGGCCTTGCCCCTAAAATGACGAAATTCCAAACCTGGGATGGAAGGGAAGCAGGTTGCAGGGTTACTGACATAGTGCAACAAATCATCAGCATATAATAACAATGGGTGTCATTAGTACAGACACTGTCCTGGGGAGACGTATACAAGAGACAAACCCATGAGCCAAATTTGTCCCCAAATCCAAACTTCTTAAGACAAGCAAAAAGGTATTCCCATTCAATTTTGTCGAATGCCTTCTCCACATCTAGAGAGATTACCAACTCAGGAAATTTAGAGAATTGGAATAAATAATATTGAACAACGTCCAGATATTTAAAAAGGAGTGTCTATCCTTAACAAAGGCAGTCTGTTCCTCTGATATGATTCCAGGTAGGACCTCCTCCAGACGCTTTGCTATCACTTTAGCCGGCACCTTCACATCGACATTAAGGAGGCTCAGGGGCCTGAATGAAGAGAAGGAAGTAGGATCTTTCCCCTTCTTAAGAAGAAGTGCACTTGTAAGAGTCGGTGGCAATGAGTCACGTTTCAGTGACTCATTGTACATAGACAATAGCAAGGGTGCTAACTTGGTGTGACATTTCTTAAAGAACTCAACAGGAAACCTATTGGGCCCTAGAGCTTTACTAGTCTGCATGGACTTGATAGACTGGACAACCTCTTCAATGCTGAGAGGGGGAGTCAAGGTGAGCTGCAGTGTCGGAGTCGACTGAAGTAGTCTCTAGATCATCCAGGAACTGAGTCATATTGTCAGCATTTGATGTGAACTAAGATGTTTACAGGGAGGAATAGAAAAAATTGAAGGCGTCATTGATCCCTTTGGGCTCTGAAATAAAACCACAAGTAGAATCATTGATTTGGGAAATTAGACAAGAAGCAGCTCATCAGCAAGCCACTCTCCACACTGGAATGCTCTATACTGCATACCGATCACCAATTTATTTTTTGCTCCATCACACCATCACAGAAGCATGATCCACCCACCATCTGGGCCCACTTTGATCTAGTTGTCGCAATGTAGAAGCAGAAGTACCCTGAAAACAGCCGACTTCATTTCTTTTGTGACGGGCTGGTAACACAGTACAAGCAAAAAGGGGACTTCTACCTACAGTACTTGCACCAAAGAACACAAACAAAAGTGGTCCGCTGGAATTTCAATTGAGGCCAACCATGGAAAGATGGGTACCTGGTGGTGTTGGAGGGGCCCTCAAGAGATCTGCAGATAGAGCAGTGCACCTTGGGAAGGATATCTCAGATGCAGATACCCTGTATAATGTCCTAATGCGTCTTAATTTTGTACTCTAAGAAGTGACCCTGACATCATGGCTGTAGAGGAACATACCATTAAGGTGAAGTGCCACTGGAATGGCATCAACAAATTCTACTGGACAAGTCCAAAGACAGATAAAGATAATTTGTCTGATGCCAGAACCACAGGCTGTTAATATATGTTCTGTGCAAATGGAAAAATCCACTTTATGTATGTGGAAGAGAGAGAAAGTGAGAGAGAGAGACGGGGAGAGAATGTGAGGGGCTTGTATTTTAACACCAATTTGAATGATTTTGTACGGCAATGTTATTTTTGTTTTGATGATGAATATGTAACTAAATAGGAGTTCCTGTGTGTGTACAAGGTTGTTACTATTGACATTACTATGTAGATGTCTATTCAGTGTTCAGTATTCAGGGTTTTATTTCATTTATATCTGTCCTTTCTGTTAAACATTGGTCCACCCTGTTAAGCCTCTATCTACGCTGTTTTCTCCGCTTTTTTTTCAAATAAAATCAGTTACCTTATCAAGTAAAAAATAATTTGTTTAATGTATTTTGAAGACTAAGATAGGGCCATGATCAAACAAAAATAACTTGGATTAAAAAAATAATTAATGTCTGTTTCAATTTAGAAAAATAAGGTGCAAATTGTATGCACTTCTGTATAAAATCACACGTTATATACAAAGTGTGTATTTTCTTCAATATGTGACAAGAGCAAAGGTACATGATTAAGAAAGGGACACAATAGCTTTATGAAAAAGTAAACCTTTGTAAGCCCAATGAAAATACTTAAAATTTAAGCGCATGTCCATAAGAGGGCGGACATATCTTATTTGCGAATCACTGAAAATGTGTTTATAATTACTTAACACTAAGTGCTGGAGCTTGGCCAACATGTTTGTCTACAAGTCTCATATTTCCTTTTTATTGATAAAACTTAAAAGGAACAGAAAATCTGAAAAAATTAAATAAACTTTTTAATGGTCGAAATGGTACAGTTTTGTGATACAGACCCTTCTGTTTATGTAACGTTTTTTCTAAATCAATGTGTTATATTACATTGTAGTGGCAGAAGAAAGGAATTGCCTTTCATATTTGATGGTGAGAAAGTAGGGGAGTCATTCTGTCCTAGAATCATTATTCTAGCCCTAGCAGGTGAGTTTATACATGGAGTCATTGCCATTAGTGATGAGACCAACCAGAGTGCTGACAACATGATTAGCTTGACATATGAATTGTTGATGCTTCAGTCATTGGTGTAGAGTGAGTAGAGGAGGGCGGGGCTGAGAGCATGCATCCTCGCGGCAATGCAGTGCTGATGGATAGAGAATCCAAAATGTGTTAAACTGTCTTGCAGTTTAACACATCGGTCAGTGGATCTTTTTTCATTAAGATCCACTGACCGATGGTATCGGACACATTCGGTTGATACAGTTTGTATTGTAGTATCTAATAAATAATAATATGTTTTATTTGGGGGACGCCTTTGAAAACATTCAAGGACATCTTACAGAAAAATGGGCCTATATAAGTTAGTTAAGCAACAGCGCAAGTTAAAAAAATAAGTCAGGGGACAAATCAAACGAATACACAGAGCAAAGATGGGAAAGGCTAAACGTTATAGGCAGTACGGAATAGATGTGTTTTAAGGAGTGTTGTGAATAAGGTGACTGTGTTGGCATGTCATATGTGAGGGAGAAGTGCATTCCAGAGTCTGGGTGCAAAGCAGCTAAAATCACAGCTTCCCATTGTGGAGAGGCAGAATGAGGGGGTGACAAAGAGACCAGCAGAGGAGTGTAGGGAGCAGGAGTAGGCATAGAGTGGCAGGAGGCCAGAGAGGTAGGTGGGTGCCAGGGTGTGGACGGTTTTGAATGTGAGGAGAGTCTTGAATATAATCCTATATTGCAAAGGGAGCCAGTGAAGTTGGATAGGAGTTGATGTGATATGTTCGGTTAATCTGATGTAGGTGAGGATTCTTGCTGCAGAGTTCTGGACCAGTTGGAATTGGTTGATGTGTTTGGTGGGGATACCGGCAAGAAGAGTGTTGCAGTAATCTAGGCAGGAAGTGACAAAGGCATGAATGAGAACTTCGGTGCCGGAATGTGAAAGTGAGCGTCGGAGCCTTGATATATTGCGGAGGTGGAAAAAGGCTGTCCGGGTGATGGTTTTTATGTGGGATTCGAAGGAGAGGGTGTTATCCAGGGTGACACCGAGGCTTTTTACTTTAGAAGTCAGGGGGACCAGAGAGCCGTCGATGGTGAGGCTGAGGTTTTACTGTTTGAAGAGTGTGGATTTGGAGCCGATAAGGATTACCTCTGTCTTGTTGCTGTTGAGTTTAAGGAGGTTCTTTTTCATCCAGCTCCAGATATCTTGAAGGCAGTTGATGAGTGAGATGTGGGGGAGGGAGGAGGTGGGTTTGTTGGAGAGGTAGAGCTGGGTGTCATCAGCATAGCAATGAAAGTTAATGTTGTGGTGTCACATGATCATCTCCAGGGGTAGGAGGTATATAATGAAGAGGAGTGGTCCGAGCATTGACCCCTGGGGGACACCTTGAGTGACAGCTGTACACTGTGATCTATGATTGTTGATATGGACATATTGTTGATGGTCAGTGAGGTAGGAGAGAGGAACACCAATGACACAAACACCAGCCAGGAGGACTGAATCGGAGATGGTATCAAAAGCTGCACTCAGGTCTGAGAGGACAGGGATGGGTAGTACGCCAGAGGAGGTCGTTTGTGATTTTGACAAGGGCTGTTTTAGTGCTGTGCTTGGAGCGGAAACCAGACTGAAATGGTTCATGGAGGTTATTGGAATTAAGATGGTTTTGTAGTCTAATGGCCACCACCCTCTCCAAGGTTTTGGAGAGAAAGGGGAGGTTGGAGATGGGTCGGTAGTTGTTCAGGTCTTCAGGATTGGCATTAGGCTTTTTCAAGATCAGGGTAACAGCAGCAATCTTCAGGGAGGGCGGGATAATACCAGTGGTGAGAGAAGAGTTGATTAGGTGAGTGAGTAGGGGTGAGATGGAAGGAAGGCACGCTTTAATTAACAAGAGTGGTGGGCATGAGGACAAGTTGGAAGGTGGATGATTTTGAATTGCAGCAAGTTTTCAGTGGTTGGTATGAAGTCATAGAGACAGGTGGTATAGATTGGTCCTTCTGATGTTTTCATCCAAGACAGGTTGTTTGAGGGTTGTACTGGTTGTAAGTAGATGTTGATGGATGTTGATGATTTTAGTGTTGAAGAATATAAGGAATTTGTCGGATTGTTCGGGGGAGGGGTCTGCAGTGAAGTTGACAGGGGGCTGAAGGAGACCGTTAACTTTTTTCCAGAGTTGGTGATGTCAGAGTCGAAGGATGTTTTAGCAGCTGAGAGGAGATTTTTGTAGTTAATAAGGTGATCTCTGTATGCTTGGGAGTGGATTTCATGACCAGTTCTTTTGTATAGTGTTTAAGTTGCCGTCCAGTGGCTTTTAACTGATGTGGCTCAGGGTTGTACCAGGGAGCAGTGTGAGTGAAGGATACTGAGCAGGTTTTGAGGGGAGCAAGGGTATCAAGGGAGGAGGACAGGGAGACAATGTAATGGCTGGTGAGTTCAGAGGAGGACAGGGAGACGTTGTAATGGGTG
>JACXGI010012169.1:0-10330 GCA_016801175.1 Esox masquinongy | reverse complement strand
CATCAATAATATAGGAGGGACAGACACCAGTGGAACAAACTAAATCTAATATGTGACCTTTGTTATGAGTGGGGAAAGTGACATTCTGTGTGATATCGAGACCGTCAAGTAGGGACAAAATCTGCAGCAATATTATAGCTGGCTAGTTTGTCAACGTGAATATTAAAATCGGCAAAAAGACATATTGTGACACATGGCACAGACAGATGTTAGCAATGAAAAAAGTTAAGGGTTCAGATGGTTTTGGAGGTCTATTAATGGTTAAAACAATCAGAGGTTGAGAGCCAATGAGTTTAACTGCTAGATATTAAAATGAGGTGTGTTGAGGTAAAATGACAGATTTAACTTTAAGCTCCTCAAGAAACAGTATAGCGACGCCACCTCCACGCTCAGAAGTGCGAGGCTGGCTGATGTATGTGTAACCAGTATGGATTGATTAAGCTGGTAAAACTCATTTGGCTGTTGCCAGGTCTCTGTGAGGCACATTATTTCCAGTTTATCGTCAGTGCTAAGGTAATTCACTAGTAAGGATTTGTTAGTGAGAGACCAAATTTTAAACAGTGCAAATTTGAAACAGGCTTGTTTGTGTCACAGACTTTGTTATCACGCAAAGCACACAATGCCTGTGGCGATTGTGCGCAACAAATGGAAACACAGAGCTCAAGTCCATGTATAGTATCATTGTGCGCATCTTTGGGTTGTCAGTGTGTTTTGTAGGCCCATGCTGACAGTGTCTTCCACAGATGGCTCTTGTAGAGGAGCAGTTTTGAGAATGTTCTATTGAACTAGGTTAGTAGTTTGTCTAGTGTGGCATCTGTCACGATTTATTGCCCTGGTGGACACGCCAAATGATTGTACAGGTGCAACTTGTGATTAGGTGTGATTTCTTGTACAACGTATGCTTTCTTAAAGCATTTTATTTTCTTACAAACAGAAGCCTAATTTTGGAATAATAATTATTTTCTACTTCTCAGGTTCAAGGGTAGAGTACACTTGATTACATTTTTCAGATATAAGTACATTAGGAAACCCATACATTATTCTAAATAGTTTATTACAAGCTTGTAGGTGATACACAGACTAAGTACACTCTCTAAGGTGCATGTTCCTTGGTACGACGAAGAAACATTTTGAGGGCACACTTACATTGGTTTCTCATCTTAAGTCCTAGGAATACAGGAGACATAAGCTAAATAATAGCCATGTATGGGCCTGGGGCCAAATGAAGAATAAGGTAGAGCTGGCAAGAGTTTTGATGGAGAGGGGAACAAGGTATAACTGGAGTTGGGCCCAAGTCCCCTTATGTTACGAACCCCGTGGCTCTAGAAGCCTAGGGTGGATGGGACCCGCAACAAATCTCATGCAAATTACGTTAGTGTTAAGGAACAGTGAGAACAAAAGACACAGACAACCAAACCTACCGTCAAACACAAAATGTTTATTATAAACATACGGTAAACAGTTTGGGGAAAGGGGCTGAGCGGGATCCAAGGAATGAAATAATAAAGTCAAAAATCCCTAAACTGATATTGCCTGCCTCAAGAACCGCTTAGCTCGCTACTAAAATATACAAAAATAAAGTGGGTGTTCCGCTCAGTTCTAACAAGTGTTTTTAGACAAAGTTTTCCTACGCGTTGTGTATGCCCAAGGGCAACTTGCTAAAAATTCCCTTTTCCCAGGTACAAACACAGGTTAAACAGGGACAAAACAGCAAACAATTGTCTAGACAACAGCAAACAAAACACCACAGTAATACATACTCACATGAAGCAGGACAAAGTGAGATGTATGCACTTAGAGTATGTGGTGTATGGATGAACAAAGGAAGTGTCTGTCTGTCAAAAAGTTATGTATGAAGTGTTTGTGTCTCTATAATCTCATGTGTGATAAAGCAAAAAGAGTCATGGGGAGAAACAACTGATTGGGTTTTTAAACCAGGGGATGTGTGATGTGATTGAGTAACGGATAAAAGGAACAGATGGTGCAATCAGGAGTGTCCACTGATTGGTCCACCTCAGTAGTCAGAAGATGAACTGATGACTGCCAGGTGGGACACACCAACGACAACAATCAGGAACATAAGGGACACCTGTGATTAGGGCAGAAGGAAGGGAAACACAAACATTATCTGTCCTAACCACATGTTTTCCCAACTCCTAGACAAAGGAATGTATCCAGTCTGTACAGTATAATGTATACACAAATCTACATATTTAACGCATATTTAATAAAACCTAAACATTAGAATAGAAGATATTTATGCATCAATAGTATGGAATTCATACATACATGTCTAATACATCTTCCACAGTGTTAAACACAGACTAACAGACCACCTGATAAACATTTAATGTGGTTGTTGCCTATGCATTTAAAAGTTGACATGACCCTGGTGAGTCTGATAGCACATGTGGGGCATGAAGGCCCAAAGTAGCTTATTTAACCTACTTCCACACACTTCTAGTGTCGGTGTGGTTGATTAGATTAGGTGAGTATCCTAAGGATAAATTGTATATCACATGATTTCCAGTAGCTCCAGTGTATCCTAAAGCAGAAAATGAAATTGCTTGATGAACCATGTTTTTTATGGTAGTATAATAGTATAATATAATCAATGGTCAATGTTTTTGCTTTCAAGCTTTGTCCCAATGAACACATAATCAGCAGGTCAGTGGTAATGTAAGTTACTCTGTTCTACTGTATTTTTTACAGTTTTTCTCAATCGATTTGACACATTTCTCCAAACTCAGGTAACTGCTCTCAAAACAGTTAACATGGTGATCTGAACACTTTGTAATTGTCCTAAACAGGTTGTACATTTTCCGTAATTTAATATAAGTTAAAAATCATATGCATCATTTTCTCAAAACACTGTGCACAAAATTCTCAAATGTTTTCAAAGTTCATACAGCCAACCAAAACTTTAATATATCAGGAAAAAACACTTGAAGCTCTTTTTATTGATCTTTACAAGAATCACAAACATTTGTGTACCATTTTCCAAATACAACAAACAAAATTGTATTATTTGTTAAATTCTCAGTTGCATATTGTTTGTTTCCAATCAGCCCAAAATTGATATCTGATGAGTTAATAATACACACAACACAAGAAGTGCAAATTTCCTAATTGTTTACATATCTGTCTTAATTACAACAACTAGAAAAGGGAAAAAGAAAAACAGCGAAGAAGAAGAATGAGATGCGGAAAAGGAGTGAGAGGTGGTGGACAGGGCAGAGGGAGAGGAACAGTTGGGGAGGTAGAATGAGATGACAGGAAAGGAGTAGAGGGTATAGGAAGAGGAGATGGAGCAAGAAGAGTTGAGGATGTAGGAGAAGTAGCAAGAAGAGCTGAGGATGTAGGAGAAGAAGCAAGAAGAGCTGAGGATGTCGGAGAAGAAGCAAGAAGAGTTGAGGATGTTCAAGAAGAAGCAAGAAGAGTTGAGGATGTAGGACGAGGAGAAGAGGGAAGAGTAGAGGGAGAAGAGATGGGTAGATTGGAGGGTAATGGTATAGTGGAAAGAGCAAGAGAAGAAAATATCAGAAGACATGGACAGAGAGAAAGGGGAGGACAAGGAGTGAGAGGAGGGAGGAGGTAGAAGGATAGGGTACAGACATGTTTCTAATGAAATCAGAGCCACCCTTATTGAACATGTCATAAATTATGGTCTCTCCTTGAGAGAAGCTGGGCAGAGAGTTCAGCCCAACATAAACAGATCCACAGCAGCTTCAAATATCCGCACATTTCAGTGAGAAAAACGGTAAGTAACTATACCATTCTGCATCTACAGTGAGAGTCTATGTAGCCTTGTTTTACGTAGTTCTAGTTTTGTACTGTAAATGTTCCTGCTTGTCCAAACATTATTCAGAATTGAAGTTAGAGAACATTCAGGTGGATGAACAAGAATATTTTCAATTGAACAAGAGCATGCCATTGTTGACATCGGAGTCCAGAACAACACCTTCCACCTCAAAGAAATTCAGCAAAGAATAATACAGGACAATCAACTATTCCACAATATTCACCAATGCAGTCTCCAATTGATTTAAGGAGAAATGCCATCCGAATGAAGTAGGTATACAAAGTGCCCTGTGAGAGGCACTCCATTAAAATAAAAAGTTGCGATTCCAAGTACGTGCAAGCCAATTACTGTACTTCTACTGTAAACACAAAGATATTTTTCCATATACTATTCCATATATATATATAAAAGTGAAAAGATTCAGGCATCTCTCTGCAGAGTGCTGCATAAAGCATCACCCACATTTCAGGATGGTGTTCCTTCCACTATATTCTCCTTTCCTGAATCAAATTGAGGAGTTGTTCTCTTCAAGGTGGAAAGTATATGATCACAACCCTTACAACCAAGTAAGTGTTCTTCAAGCGATGAAAGAGGCCTGTGGAGAAATCGAGGCACTTGCATGTTAAGGATGGATCCAGCATCCACCAGGTTTTTTGTATATGCTGTGATGTGGATGAAATTCTCTGGCCAGATGTAATTGAGGCTGGATCAATAAAGTTAATTGATTCAATGATTGCAGTACATTTATTCATTTATTTACTTACCTATTTATCTACATAATAATAATTATTTTAGGGCGAAAACTCATTGTTCTACAACTTTACGGAAAACATGTATTTTCATTCATTTATTTGTGTATCTACAGCTGAATTTGTTATCAACTCAACAGACAACACACTTGTAGTTTTGATGTTAGTATTTATTTTAAATGAATGCATTGCTAGAATAAAATGCAGTGCTTCATTATGCAGTGAATGTTAACCTGTTTCGCCAACATAAGAGTGTATTCAGTTTGCTGTGTTAACTGTTTTGAGAGCAGTTACGTGAGTTTGGAGAAATGTGTCAAATCGATTGGGAAAAACTGTAAATAAAATGACTCCATCTAGTGGTCAGAATTCCATGTCACAAGGTAATACCTAAAGAGTTCCATGTCACAAGGTAATACCTAAAGATTTTATTCTTCCAGTTTGGTCTTATCATTGGTGCTTCTAAACAGAAAATAGATCCATCTAGGGGTCAGAATTCCATGTAGGTCATACCTTAATAAAAAAAACAACTTATTCATCAGTTTGGTCATTGTTCCAGAGGGGCTGGCCTTCCCTAAATCTATGGAGATTAAGACAATGGACATTTAAAAAAGGAAACAAACAAAATCCACAAAGAATATTTGAATATTTTGATAGATGTATGTGTATTATGTTTTAACATCATCAACGGGGTCTTCAAAAAGTTCCGATTCAAGTTGGATTTGTACCATGGGATTCCTTAAATTTGAAACTCTCACTCATCACCCTTATTCCAGAGGGGCTAAATTAATGGAGATTTAGACATTGGACATTTAAAAAGGAAACAAACAAAAACATATGATAAATTTTCATTGTTTGTTTCATGTGTGTCGAAATATGTGAACCCCTTTATTCAATAGCTTGTGGCACCTTCATTAGCAGAAATAACTTGGAGTAAACGTCTCCTATAGCGACTAATCAGTCTCTGACATCCTTTTTGAGAGATTTCTGCCCACTCTTCCTTGCAGAACTCAGTCAACTGAGTGAGGTTTGAGGGGTGTCTGGCACATAGTGCCACGCTTCAGGTCCTGCCACAACATCTTCAATTGGATTAAGGTCAGAACTTGGCCAATCCAAAACAGAAATCCTGAGCCAATCATTGGTAGATTTGCTTGAATGCTTTGGGTCATTGTCTTGTTGGAAGACTCATTTTCGGCCCAGCTTTAGCTTCTTGACAAATGACCTGACATTCTGTTCAAGAATCTCCTGGTATACCACATAATTCATTGTTCCCTTAGTGACCATAAAGGTCAATTTTGAACACCTCTGTCCAGAGAATGGACTTCATGAAACCTTCAGGTTTGTCCAGGTGGTTCTTTTTTTGACAGCAGAGGTTTCTTCCTAGCACTCCTCTCATGAATGCCATTTTGATTCAGTGTTCTTCTTATTGTTGAAGCTTGCACTGTAAGCTGAGATGCAGCAAGGGATGTCTGCAAATCTCCAGACGTTAAGTTTTCTTTGGCATTTACTTGATATATCATTTTTCTTGTGGCTCAGCACTTGATCAAATGTCCTAAGCTTTGTTTGAGCATGTGCTGTTCCAAAACTTTGTTGCAAAATGCAGGCTTCCCCAGTTCTTCGATGCTGAGAGCGTGTCGGTGCTTTCAAACACCAACCTCGACCGGAGGTATTTACCAACTTAGGGAAAAATGTTTTCAGCCATTCATTCTTTAAGGGTGGAGTAGCAGGTAGTGTCAAAGACATGTAAGCAGTAAGTGGTAGTGGTATAAGATCGAACCCTGATAGTTGTTAGAAAATAATTTGTTTCATTTAGCGCGCTATGACAATCCTGCCTTTATCATCCAAAACATTATAAAGGATGCACAGTTAAAAAATACTAACTGGAAAGGCATGATGAATATGGGATATGAACCCAGTATTGTAATTCCTCATTATTAAGGCTTATCAGAGTCTTATCCAATATTAGGGGGAAAGACATCTATATAAACTTTAAACATAGGATATTTATTTCTGAACAGCCTATGTCACTACTGTATACTATGTTTAAAAGCTTCAAGCAATTAAATATTTTTAAAAACAGGCCTCAAAGTATTCAGAGATCTTCGGTTGCCCATGTTAAATGCTCTCCATTTGTAAATTTGACTCAAAGTGGACTGATAGAGCTCAAATCTTTTTGAGATGGTTGTATAGCCTTCCCCAGACTGATGTGCTCTCACTACCCTTTTCCTAATATCCTCTGAGATCTCCTTTCCTTTCAGCATGGTGTGTTTTGCATTCACCTGTGGGTAACACCAAACTGACCAGGTTTCTTGTCTCCATTTATTGGACCCCTACCCAAACACTTTCCCAAGGATCCCTCTGTTGATTATTTCACTTGGTACCCAATTATTTACCCACCTGATTCTACTTACCTATTTGATTAAACCAATGCAGCTTTTGGTTCACCTATTTTTGCATCTGCACACTAAACCAACAAACAGCACTGGTAACTATAAACCTGTTACGTCAGATTAAAAAGACTGGTTCTGATTAAATAACCATGACATCTTCATGGTGAACACAACGAAAATGTATAATTACACAAGGGGTTCACAGACTTTCAAGCAGAGCTATAATTGTATTTCATAAAGTTTTTGATGGTTCTGTGGATTTACTCAAATAGACTCTTACATTTTCTGTCAAATGTGAAATTTGTTTTGTGAAATATCAGTAGGACAGTCTAAGTCGGTTCCTTTTATCAACCTCTAAAAGTTGACAATTTTCAAGGTTCAGGCTTGGAGAGGTGATGCTGTACCCATTGGCTTTAAGGAGTGTATTTCTTATCGCACCACCAGTGTAATAAATTCCCTATCCTGTGACCACCCAAACCGCTCACCCTGGGTGATATGAAAGGTGGTCACAGGGGCGGAGCCAGAAGGATGGCCGGGCACTGGCCACCTCTGACATCTGATTGGCCACCCCGGGTGCCACCCCAAAATTTTATTCACTACTGGCCATTTGTTTCGCTACTGGCCGCTGATTGACATCTCATTTCACTTCTTGTTGAAAGAGGCATTTATTTTGAAGTTTGGCTGCGGACGAGGAAGAGAGAATTTTGAGGTTGGTTGCGAGATACAGAAGAATAATTGGCTACATGCACACAATAATGTTGCTGGTGATGGCTCCACTTATTTTAATGAAGAGAGCGTTGCAACTTGCGAGCAAGCCTTAGGAAGCGAAGGAAAGTAAAACTTTTCCCAGCTTTATGCAAATCACCCGCGGCCAACACATGGAACTGACAATCGCAGGATTTGTGTAGATGGTTGCGTAAGGAAAGAGGAGGGTTTGAGCATGTTTTACAAAAACGAGCATAAATTGCGTTAGCAAAACCAGCAAAAACTGTACTTTACAGAAAAATTAAAGAGATTTGGCTAAACATGACTGCACATAAAGTATACTTATGTTTCAACAAAGCTAGCTAGCTACTGTTTATATGTTAGTATTTTACGAAAATGTCCATAAAATGCTCATTTTGGAAAACCAACAAAAACTGTACTTTATAGAAAAATACGAGATTTGGCTAAAGGTGACCGCACGTAAAGTATACGTTTCAACCTAGCTAGGTAGCTGTTGTTTATAAGTTACCCTTCTCGGTCTGAATCCGCGGATCCGCGGATGGAGCCCTCTGTGTACATTTGCATAAATATTTAAAAAACTATAATCACTAGAATCATACGTTTTTTTTATAATATCTTGTGTTCCTATGGGGATCACGGCCTGCATGAGGCAAATGTAAAGTCTCACCAAAATTGACCACCGCTGACTGAGCACATAGTGTACATTTCCATAAATATCCGGAAAAGTAATTGCTAGAATCATATGGCTGACTAGCTAATATATAGGTATTCTAACGAAGTGATTGGTACATAGTTTGTGTTCATATGGGGATCATAGCCTGCTTGAGTTTGACCAAAACCTGCCAAAACTGAGCCATGGTGTACATGTCTATAAATATCCAGAACTGAACTATAAAATAGAATCGTACTTATCTAATATCCAGACATTCCAACAAAGCGATCCGTATGTAATTTGTGTTCCTATGGGGATCACAGCCAAAAGTAGACTCCAACAAAAATGGTCACCAATTGGAGCGCATAGTGTAGGCTACATTTCTATAAATATCCAGAAAAGTCATCACTAGAATCATACCGCTGACTTTAGCTAATATCTAGGCATTCTAATGAAGAGATTGGTACACAGTTTGTGTTCCTATGGTGATCACAGCCTGCAAGAGAGGAAATAGTAAAGTGGCACCAAGTGGCCACCGCTGAGTGTTGTTACAGAAATTAATATAGGACCCAAAATGTCCAAGTAGTAAAATCCGGCCAAAAGCACCTCAGACCCAGAAGGGTTTTAATAGGTGTTTGCTAACATAATTAGAACAATTATGCTTGATGATGTTTGCTGGCTGATACACAGCCACACACTGTTATGATAATGAACGTCACAACAAGCACACACACAACTTGAGTTTTGTTTGAAACGTATTAGCATCAGCTGAGGAATATGTCTCGAAGGGCTCGAGTCGTGCCCAGTAAATTGTATATTATCTTATAGTTGTGAATGCTATATTGTAAAAATAAATGCATGCGCAACAGATACAACCATTATGAAAGTTTTGTAGTGATCTGGGCAGTGGTCACTAGCTACTTGCAAAGGATTATGGGAATTAGGAAAATGAATATCCAGCACTAAAACAGTGATGTGTTTTGTTAATATTTTACTAATATGGCTAATATCTGTGGTTATGGGAGTTTTAATTTTAAGGGACATCCCCTGAACACAAATCTGCCTAATATAATTTGGCACTTAGGCGGTCCCTCTGGTCATGATAAAAACCCAAAGGGCGGGCTGCCCTCCCACCTTATCCTTCCTGCCCTAGGTGTTTACTGTTGTGTTTACCCAAATAGGCCAATTGCCCCTACTTCCCCCAAGGGCCACATTCCTAAGGATAGATACCCTTATTGGTTTAGACAGACAAACAGATGGTCAGAGTACCTAATGATCCTCTGATATTATGCAGACATGTGTTTCACAAAGACTAGAGTTACATACCAGGTAATAGAAAAGCAGACATTTCTCAAATGTACATTAGTTCAAGAATTTCCATAACAAGAGAAAAAGAAATTAGCTGCAGTTCTGAGGTAGAGACACTGAATATTTATAGTGTGTTAAAAAATTATAGTGGTTTACCTTGTGGGTCAAACTGTTGAGGAACTCCTGGTTAAGTGAATTATCACTTTTACCTCTAATCAGCAATCATAGGATTAATTCACGCTCCTTCGATATCAGGTTAGGGTTTAAGACACATTCTCTGTCATGGTCTATGCCCCCCTTTAAATAGCCTTGGCAACCTTGTGGCCACCCCATGTATAAAACTCTAGTTCCACAATTGGGTGGTCAGAGTTACTGTACAGGACTAGGTATCCAGTCTCCAATGCTTTCACAGAAAACAGGCTTAGTGTGGATCAACACACCCATACAGTATACTGATGACCAACTTTTTATTGGTACTCAACTAACAAAAAACAGACAACAACAGAGGTCCAGGACCTAATGAACAGTTTGCTTCCAGGAATATCTTGATCAAATCAAAAGCAAGGCATCAACTGATTGTAAGTCCATGAGAAGACGTCAGTACTGAGCGCAAATCATTCAGAATCAGAAAGAGTTTTATTGCCAAGTTTCACAACAAACTAGGAATTTGTTCTGGTGCAGCAATTTTGTGAAAAAGATATAAAAA
>JACXGI010012168.1:0-17885 GCA_016801175.1 Esox masquinongy | reverse complement strand
TTTGGCCACCGTGCTGCCGCTCAGTTTCAGGGTCTTGGCAACCTTCTTATAGCCTAGGCCATCTTTATGTAGAGCAACAATTCTTTTTTTCAGATCCTCAGAGAGTTCTTTGCCATGAGGTGCCATGTTGAACTTCCAGTGACCAGTATGAGGGAGTACGAGAGCGATAACACCAAATTTAACACACCTGCTCCCCATTCACACCTGAGACCTTGTAACACTAACAAGTCACATGACACCAGGGAGGGAAAATGGCTAATTGGGCCCAATTTGGACATTTTCACTTAGGGGTATACTCACTTTTGTTGCTCTCGGTTTAGACATTAATGGCTGTGTTGAGTTATTTTATTTTGAGGGGACAGCAAATTTACACTGTTATACAAGCTGTACACTCATTACTTTTCACTGTAGCAAAGTGTCATTTCTTCAGTGTTGTCACATGAAAATATATAATCAAATATTTGCTAAAATGTGAGGGGTGTACTCACTTTTGTGAGATACTGTATACGCATTTGCAAGGCGATAATTCATCTTTCACTTCTCAATTTCACTTTTTGCGGTTGTCCCTAACCTGCCATTCTAGCTGTTTGCCTACCGGTAGCCAATCGTCCAAGCTGACGCGAAATGTCGGGTATAGATCCAACTCAATTGATGAAACCATTGAAAAATCTAGGCAGCACAATCTTTCATATTGGAGACTAATAATTTTAGGCTAACAGCCCATCACGGTTCCTTTTTTAGTAACAAGCCTTGCTGTAAGGAGTAGGCCTAGGCTATAAAAGATGAACACAGTCTAATGTGCGATTTGTCAGTTCCTGTGCTTATTTCATCCCAAGTCAAGTGCTGCTATAAACACAATGTAAATATCTGTACACACATAAACACAATTTTCAATACAGCTTTCATGACATGCTTTTAGTAGACTTTCAGTGGATTAAATTAACTGTCAGTTCAATTAATTTAATTCAAATTATTGGTGGGCTACCATCTTCGCCCCTTCGACATATCCTTACATAATGTAATAATTGGATCCTAGAAAATATATATATATTTGTTGATGTGGTGGGGTGTGTCTATGAAACAAAATCCCTTAATTTTCACCTTAAAATGTACTTAATTCACCCATTAATATTGATATAATTAAGGTGGGGTTTAATGGATTTTCAAGAGGTTATTTAAGGCGTATTAACTGTAATTAAGATGTAAATGTATATTTTTTAATGGATTTTGTGCATGGTTTAAGGGAAAATTAAGGGGTAAAATCCCTTAAAGTGCACTAAAATCCATTAGTTATACCCTTAATCTTACTGAAGTATACTTGATTTGTAAACTAAGGTGTAATATTTATTAGTATTTTACAGTACCGACACCCCTTAATATACACCTTAATCAATGCAACACAAGTATTATGTGCATGGATTAACGAGTAATTCCTGAAAAAGTAGTATTTAAGTACAAATGGATGAAGTACAAAATCCATTTCAGTTACTCCTGAAGTCATACTGTGAAATATACTGTACGTGTACCATTAACTACCAATAAAGCTATAAAACAATAGTTAAGGAAGATTAAAAATGTATTTAATAATTGAATTGCAGTCTTCAAAATCACATCTGCTGGTGTCTTACAACCGTAGCAAAATGTATTAAAAAAATTCCTATTAGCCAGTTCACATACATGGGACATATTTTATCAAGTATTTTGTATCAGTAATAATGAAAGCATTTACAACTGGTTGTGACATGCATTTGGTATTCAAGTCTTTTCTTTTTTGGACTGGACCTCACGTGCCTCTGACATCTTTTTTCTTCTGCAATGCTCTCTTCTTTAGATATCGCTTCCTGTCTCACTCTTCTTTCTTTTTCTCTTGTACACCTCTTTTCACTGCCGTTTCCATCTTCATCTAATTCCTCCTTGTCCCTCTGATGTCATCTTTCCTTTCTAAAACGAATTAAAAAACAAACAATGACTCTAAATGTACAAATTTAAAAGGCAATACACAGTCACTCTCACAATGTAACCTAAGGCAGTTTTGTTCGTGGATAATTTAAATAGGTAAAATCTGCTACAGAAAATACCTCAATGTACATTTCCTTATCAAATAGCCCTACTGTAACAACCCTGAATTCCAGTCCTTGTTTTGTCGTCTGTCTGGACCCTACGTTTGTGGTTATGTGTACCTGGACTCAGTTTTCATTGATAATCATTCGCACCTGTTTTCACTTGTGTCTTATGTGTGTATATTAGGGCGGTCCTTAGTGGAATGTAAAAATATTTCTTAGAATTTGAAATAAGTTTTATTTCATGCTTACTATAAAGAAGCTACTGAAGGTTTTAGCCAGCAAAGTTTTTGTCTATCAGGAAGAAATCCTAATGCATAATTTGTTTTGACTGTGACAAGATTAGAAGGCGGGATCTATTGTTTGCAGGTCCGCTTCTCTAACCACTGTGCTATTGAACAAGGGATAGTCAGTCAATCAGCCACTCACTCAGTAAGAGACATTTGCTCTTCTTGGCCGGCTCCGCTTAGGCGGTCCAGCAAAAAAGTTTGTGGAGATTCAATGAGTTTTAAAGATTGCTACTGAACATAACGTATATCGAAAAGGCAGAAATTACAGAAATACTGTGTTTTTTTATGCACAAGTTTAATATTTTCTTGTGCTATTTACTTAAGCTATTTATCTCAAACACATAATCACACAAGGAAATATGCATTTCCTTATAGAACACAAAAACAAGTTATATAATAGGAGGAAAACAATCTGGCTCCAGATATAATACATAAAATACAGTACATCACTGAAATTATTTTGGAGAATAATACTTTTTCCAAGATTTAAACAAGAACCCAGCTGTTTGGAAACACAATACTCAGGGACTCCCACATCTGGTTAAAATAAGCCAGTTATGTTCAGGGAACACAATCTGTTGAGCCACATTTTGCGTTATTCATCTCAAGACTGGACTTTTCATGCACCTGTGATCTTATCTTAAGTTAAAAATATAATTTTGTCAACATACTTTGGGCTCTTACTCCGGAGTCACATGAGACTTCTGCTATTTTCAGACGATGGTACTCTGTTTATGAAGCAAAAGCAAATAAAATACCGTATTTCAGTAAAATGCATGCACATGTAACACAACATCAAAGTGCTGTTGCTAGGCAGTATTGCTTCCTCCGCTGACAGTTCGCACTGCCCTAGACTTGACTTGAATGTCTGTGGAGGAATACCAAATAAACAAAACTTTTAAAAAGCATAAAGATTTTTTTCTTTTAAATTATCTTTCACAATACAACTTTAGATCTGGTGTGACGACCACACAACAAACTTTAGTGTATACATAAATGGTTTTACCTTTGTTAATGTTGTTTCAGTTCCCTATTTCATAACGTTCCCTGTAATGAGAAGACAACTGTTTCAACTGGTGGGAGATCACTGAGGCATTTAAAAAGTAAAGTCTGTTAAATGCACTATTGTAGCATATCAGCCATTTGAAAAAACCCTTAACCAACCATTCCAGCTTAGCTGCCCTCTGCCATCCACCCTTCCAGGTTTTAACATTTACAGATTGTAATTATTTAACAGATAGCATTTGTCCCTCTCTTTCATCCAAACAGAATTACTAAAGGAGTTACTGGATTACCTTTAATAATTTTTTGTACTGGCTCCTTGTGAGAATCAAACCCACAATGCCACTGTAGCAGGTGCCATGCACTACCTAATGAGCAAAAGCTCTCTAAACATTTGTGACAACGCTATCTTTAGAAGAGACAGACAGGGAAGACATGAATTGCACAATCCTTGTGTCCTCGCTCCTTGTCTCTTTTTCAAAACTGAATTGGATGATAAAGTTGTTTGACCCCCTTTGACATACTGCGATGGGCTTTGAAAAGGAGATAAAAGACACTCTTACCCGTATTTTGTGATATCAACATTGAGAAATCAATTTTTTTTTAAAGTTTTTAAAACCATATAAAACCATATGTGATTGTGTGTAACTTCACTTACCGTCACAGAAGTCCAGACGTTACGTCTGAAAATGTGGATACATTTGTTTTCTTCGTAAATATGTAAATACAACTCCTCTATATACTAAATTTCCGAATACCTTAATTAAAATTAACAACGGTACACATAGTTTGCTAACTAACTAGTTAGATGGTGACAGGCTTCCTATGCTTACGACTAGATCGCGCGCCTACTTTTGAAACATGCTCGTGCCCTTTCTGCGCTGTATGCGCGCGCAGGACGCAAACCGCTTGTGGTCTGCTGAAGGTTTAAAGGACATGAGACGACAACTCCGTAAAACCAAAATTAAGGGATTTTTCAATGGTCAAATGAGACTTTTGAAATTAATGGTTAATTTAAGTTACTGGGTAAACTCAATGCTAATGTTAATGGGTAAACTCAATGCATCCCTTAAAATGTCCTTATATTGACTATTAAGGGTTCCATCTTAAAACCAAAATTAAGGCATTTTTCAGTGGTCTAAATTAGATTTTTGAAATTAATGGATAATGTAAGGGATTTAATTTTCTAAATTAAGGACCCATTAATTCATATTAAGGTATTTTGTATGATTTCAGGGGTTGTATAAGGCAATATTAATGGTATTTTAAGGGATTCAAGTTTCATAGTGGTAATAATTCAGTTTAGTTACAAATGTTTTTTTATTTAAATTAATCAGCAGAATGGAGTCGTCACAATATTTGCGAACTGAGCCTACAGGGTGTCACAATTCAGCGTCCAGTCCCCTGAATATTGATCCGTTCCTGACATTTCCCGTTCTCCCTTCGTCTGCTTAGTTTCCGGATGGTCCATTCCGTCCCCGCCCTTCTGTTGTGCACACCTGTATTGTGTTTACTGTTATTAGGCCTGTGTATAAGTGCCCCTGATTTCCCTGTGTCCTTCGTGAGATGTTGTATGGTTCACTGTGCATTTCGCCTGTGCTCTGGTGGTCTCATCTGTTGTCGATTCTAGTTTGTTTTTCCGACGTCGGTTTTTCTGTCTGTTCCTAGTGTGGGGCAATAGCATTAAGATAACATACAGTTATGCTAGAGGCTAAGTAGAACTAAGAAACATTGTACCTGCATTAGAGTAGGGGGTGACGGGATCCTTATCTCACTAGAATAGTTGGGAGCAAGAACAGACCGTTTGGTATGTGGTAGTAAATGGGCAGAATGCCAAATAAGGGAAAAGACGCTGGAGCTAGAAGTCGATTGGTTGGAATAACAACAGGGAAACCCGAAGACGGCAGCTTCCATGAGAAGATGTGTTAAACAACGTATATCTTACCCATATATGGTATGAACCACTCCCTGAACCAGAAAAGTAGAAAAAACGGGAAAATCTAGGGTAGGGGGCTCATGCTATAAGAACTGTGTGTGCTGTGATTGTGTCAGACTCTGTTGGACTGAATGCCACACCGTCTCCAGATATATCTGTATGAATAAAGATAATTGCCGGCACTGCGATTTTGTCTCCTCTTAATCTCTTCTCATTAACCAACTCGGGGAAGTACTTTAGGTCGGTACTTCTGCCCTGTGATCTGCTATTGTGTTTTTTGGAACTTCAGCCTGTCCTCCCGTTTTTGCCTTGCCTGCTCCTTTTGTACCTGTGCTTAATAAACCTGCGCTCCGCATTTGGGTCTACTCTTGCCTCCTGTGATTTGGCAACAGTTGGTAGCGGTACCTTCAAGTTAAAGCTACAGGTTTGCATTTTAACACCACAGCGTATCACCTAAAATCCAAATAGCAGGAATCCTATATTCACCGTATATAGGACCAGGCCTAGCAACCATTAAACATTTGTAAATTCATCCAATCTCAATTCCCATGAAAATTACTATATTGGTTTAGAAGAAGTCTATGATTTAGAGGAGACTCATCTGTGAATTAAAGTAAACACTAAAAGTCTGTTTTATGTGTATTTACTTGCTAAATATATCACTCATGATGAATGCAATGAATACCTAAATTACGGCTTTTTGTCCAGCTTGACTCAGTAATATTCATGAGATTTTGCATTCAGATGAGTTTCTGCATTTTTCGTGAGATACCCGTTGGGATAAGATTGCGTTATTGAGATGCCATTTCATTTTGTTTTCTTTCCCTGAAATCAAAATATATCTTATACATAGTACTCAATGTAAGGAGTTTTAAATTGAAACGACTTTATTTTCAAATTGCAAGAATTAAAAAAATCAATTATAGTTAGCTACAGAAAACAAATGCAATTAAATTGTTACCTTTTTAATTTTCAACAGTCCACGCTTTTTTTGGGGTCGAGAAAGAATACTTATTTATCAAGACTCAGTGTAAAATATTGATTCTCAAGACATAGATTGTGAAAACCATGGTAACTGTATGTGGTTCACTTCATACTGACAATGCAGTAGTATATGTACAGGAAGTAAAGTTAAGTTAGACATAATGTGACATTGAGAGGTTAATTATGAATTATCCTGAGAACCTCCACTGGAGTGAACACAAACAAAGATGTTCTTATTATGCTCCAAGTAGAGTTGATCTTCGGGAAAGTTATAGGCATGACCAAGATTTTTTGTCTGGAATATGTGGACTACACATGTTTCTAACTGGTTAAAAAGGAACTTGGTTGTATTTGTTATGCTGATTTTCTTTTGCTCCTGGATCAGCTTCTGGATCTGGGCCTTGTTCAGAGGTTTAGGTGAGTCACTGTAGGACACCATGATGTTCAGGTCAACGTCTGCCACTTCCATCTGAAAGTAACTTTTGCCTTCAGTGAACTGGAATTCTTTTTTGTAGAAGAAGCTGGAAGGGGAGATGAATATACGGACAGACCAACACACCCAGTCATACTTTTTTCCCAGCTCCTTCAGAATGACATCAGCCAGGTCCTGTTTGGCCAGGTCCTTGCCAGTGTTTTCTGAAGAGGCTGTAGTGGAGTATTTGTTAAACCAGCTTTGGACATCCTCTTCAGCCTGCTTGGGGAAGCTAGTGATGCAATCCTCAATGACAGCATTAATTTTCAACTGAACCTCTTCCATGTTTTTTTTCCAATATTGAAGTTTCTCTGTCTCATTATAGCCTTTAAGAGCAGTGTAGCCCATCACAACGGTGATGCCCATGCAAAAGAGATTCTTCAGTATGGCACAGAATTCTTCCATAGCTCGTCGACTTTTTTTCACACTGTCGAGCATGGTCACCAACACTGACTCTCCAGAACTTCTGATCACAGCGTCGTAGAGGCTGTGTAGATTTTTCTCGCCACCTGTTATGACATAATGCTGCATGAAGAGATCTATCATTAAATCTCTGGGCTTATCGATATTGAGGATGTCCATGTACTTGCGGAACAGGTTGGTAATATTCTCCTCCACAGGAAAGAAGGTAGTTTTCATTGTACTCTGCTTGATCACACTGTTAATCAACTTATTCTCCTCTGAAGCAACATCCAGGCGTTCACAAACATTCTGGAACTGCTTCTTTATGGACATAGCTTCATCTTTCCCTAAATGTTCCAGGGCCAATTTTACAAAAGGACCAGCCACTTTGAAAAAAGGGGACAGGTCAACTAACGTACTTGCTAACATCTCAGCTCCCTGCTGAAACACTTCCATTACATTCAATATTATGATCTTGTTCTCTGCAATTGTCTTCAGGAACTGTTCAGACATCTTCAATAGTGTTGTCATGTTTCAGTGCAAAACAAGTGGCAGTAAAAATCTGAAAGAAAAGCATAAGGAAATGTTAAGAATGTTTGGAACTGTTTTGTTTACATTCAGCATGATAGGGGCGGTTTCCCGGACCCAGGTTAAACCTTGTCCACAACTGAAAATAAATTCCAGTGGAGATTTTCTGTTGAGCTTGATCTTTAGTCTAGGAGTATGCTTAATCTGTGACTGGGAAACTATGGGATGAAGTCTATGTTCTAGGAAATTAGACTTTACTAAACTGAAAACCTTCTATTAACACTTAAAGATGCAGTCTTGGACGTTTGCGATTAACCAAATAATGTTTTAACTTCTTATTTTCAGATGGTGTAATGATTAGTGGGAGACAGACTAGAACCCAGATGCAGAACTCAGTAGACAATTTAATTTAAACTGTTAAGCTTCCAGCTTTTGAGGCTGTTGTTACCAACATGGAACACAAGGATACGAAACAATAACGCCAGACAAACAACAAGACCAAACTAAATAGTGGGGGTCATTGTGCAATGCAAAACAGAGGAGGGGGGAAACCGATACTCCCGGTTGGTGGTCAGTAGAAGGGAGAGATGAACGCCAAGGGGGAAGCGATGCCACAGGTGGAACATATTGTAATATGTTGTGTGCATTGTCTATAAGTAGAGTCACTATCATATCTCAATTAACTATGAAAATCTAAGTTTTAAAGTGAGCGTTTTGATGACATGCACAAAATCAGCACATACATCAGAATCAGAATCAGCTTTATTCACCAGGTATGTGTACACATACGAGGAATTTGACTCTGGATTATACAGACTCACGATGTGCTTACTCATAAAAGACTTAAACAAAGGACACTCAACAAGAGTCACCAACTGCAATATACAGTACACATAAATACACAAAATAAACCAAACAACAACATAGTAAGACTGGTGAGACAGTAGTGCAATGAGCAGGGTATAAAAGATGCTAGAAATAAATATTACTGTGCAGGTATTATTATTTACATAATGACAGTGGATGTGATCTATATATACAGCAGAGTGCAAACAATGCTGGAATGAATAAATAATTTTTAGTGCAGGTGTAATGTGCATGATGTAGGTGGATATGATATATACAGTATATATACAGTATGAACAACACTGAATTGCAGGATGACAAAAAAATTAAAAATAAATAAGTAGTAGACAGGTGGATGTTAGGGTCAGAGTTACTGGGTGCTTATACAGGGATTGTGCCTGGCACTAAGTGACTGAAGTTGACTGTTCATCAGAGTGATGGCCTTTGGATAGAAACTGTTCCTGTGTCTGTTCGTTTTGGCGTACAGTGCTCTGTAGCGCCTACCAGAGGGGAGGGGCTGGAACAGGTTGTATCCAGGGTGTGATGGATCTGCTGTGATGTTTCCTGCCCTTTTACTGACTGGTTTTGTATAATTCCTGGATGGAGGGCAGGTTGGCACCAATGATCTTTTCTGCAGTTCTAACTGTCCGTTGTAGTCTGTTCCTTTCCAATTTTGTGGCAGATCCAAACCAAACAGTGATGGACGTGCAGAGAACAGACTGGATGATGGCTGTGTAAAAGTGGATCAGTAGCTCCTTGGACAGGTTAAATGGACTTAAATATCTGCTAATTTGCATATTACGAGAATACATTTGTCAACACATTATTTCAAGGCAGAATGTTTTTTGTTTTTCTATTGTGATAAGACACCCAATGGTCAAGCTTATACAGCACAGTTTATCAAAATATTTTTATTTCATGAAATTATTTAAATAACAATATTCATATGAATGACAGATGCATATTTTGCCTATATTTACAGATAAAATGGCACTTAAAATCTAAATGACACAAGATTATAAAGCCTCTGTATAAGTCTGGCTACAAGACTTAAGAAACTGTGTGTGGAATATTGTGAATGTACCTCCTTTAAGGAGAAACATGGATTGGCACATGGAAAACGTCATTTTGAAAAATGGCCGATAAAGATAGGCTAATGCAATTTGAAGGTACTTTCCAGAAATAAGAATGGCTCATCTTTCAGCACAAAATACCCACATCTACAAAGGATATAGACATGTATGAACTAAAAAGAAGCTTTTGAATGATATATGATTCAGCATGGAAAGTTTTAAAAATAGTCGTCGAATGTCTACATGAAACATGCAAACAATAACAACATTTATGCTAGGTGTAGTTGATAGAGTTGGGATAAAATAATATTAATCAAGTATTTATATCAATTATTTTCTAATTATTTGCATGGAAAGTATGGACGTTATAGTTATCCCAAATTCTGAAAATTGACAGATGGATGCAAAATCCCTTTTTTCACTGTGGTGCCTGGACTTAAAAGACTAATTCATTAGAAAACCCTTTTGTGATTATGTTAGCACTGCTGTAAACTGTTGTAATGATTAACAAAGCAATAAACTGGCCTTCTTTAGACTAGTTCAGTATTTTCAGTGTCAGCGTTTGTGGGTTTGATTACAGGTTCAAAATGGTCAGAAACAAAGAACTTTCTTCTGAAAGTCGTCAGTCTTTTCATATTCTGAGAAATGAATGCTATTCCATGCGAGAAAATCATGTTCATTAGTGTCTAGTTTGAGAAACAGACACTCACAGGTCCTCAATAAATAGCACTCGCAGCTTCAATAAACTCGCGGCTTCAATAAATAGCACCCGCAAAACACCGGTCTCAACGTCATCACTGATGCGGCGACTCCGGGATGCTGGCCTTCTAGGCAGAGTGGCAAAGAAAAAGCCATATCTCATACTGGCCAATAAAAACAAAAGATTAAGATGGGCAAAAGAACACAGACACTGGACAGAGGAAGATCTCTGCCTATAAGACCAGCATCCCGGATTCAGCCTCATAAATAATTTATCCCGTGTATGCCTCAACGTGTATTCCTCGTGCCTAGAGACAGCCCTTAGTCATGGGATATTGTCCATGTACCATCCTCTCAGGCCTCATTTTTAAATTGTATTGTAACAAAATGACATTCAATTGGCGTTTCAGACATTACAAAAGCTGAGAATGAAAAACACTATCTTGGCATTGTATGACAATGTTAAAAATGTCGTGTGATGCCTTAATTGAATATGATTTATAAAGCCTATATTATGCAGTGTTCGTGCCACCATTTATAAAAGACCATAAAAAAATACATATTTGTTTAAAAAAGTGTTAGGCCTACTAAAGCTGCTATTCAAGTAGAGGATCTGAAGGACAGAGTCCAAAATCTGCCCACCATCTGCCAAATATGTTTACTTGTAATTCAAGATCTCTGCCAAACAAAAAGGATGAGTTAGAACTTCTACTCAGAACCTCCAAAGCCGAAATTGGTGTAACAGAAACATGGACACATGAGAACATCCCAGACCAAACCCTAAACAGAGGGGTTTCAGGTGTTTAGAAAATACATAATTAAAATGGTAGCTATTGTATGTAGATGTAGACAGTACCCAAGTCAAGAGATGGGCTGACACTGAAAAAGATGAATTTGAATGCACCCAAAGCAGTTTTCCAGATCAATCTCAACAATTGTAGTTGGGAAACTTGACCATCGTCCATGGGCTATTGAGACAAAACTGCAACAGGATGCCATCTCTTAAATCCCATCGACTTTGTCAAGTTGAATTTGAAATTTAAATAATCTACTTATCAACGCCCTAATCAACTCCCATCCCAAACTAACAGCTTGTTAAAAACAAAATCTCTGGAAACGCAATGACTGATCTGATTATCGCAATACTCAGCACTTATTAGTTCAATAACATCGTACATCCTTAGATGCATGTCTATACATAAAAAGAAAAATGTCCCAGGGCAGAGCAATTAAATGTCTATCAAAAAAAGACAGAAAATATTTGATAGATGGGGAAAGACTGAAATATGGGAAAAAGCAATAAACACAAAGATTTACCAAAGGACTGAAGAAGGAGGTAATAAACAACTTTTTGTTGAAGCATAGACAGGAAATACATCCCTCACAGTTTTTCCTCTTCCTAGCCATATTGGGGAAGGAAAAATGAAAAATGGAAAAAGTTCTTTGAAGACTCACATGTTGTCCAGATGGTATTACCAGATGGTTACTAAAGTAATTTGCAGAGGATATAGCTTCAGTGGTCACACACTTGATTAGCACCTCCTATCAACCGGGCTATGTACCTATAGCGTGGAAGATGGCTAACATCTGCACCTATTTCTAAAATCCCAAATCCAGCAGACAAAAGTAATGGGAGACCAATTCCTTTTACATCCTGTCTGCGCAAAGTACAGGACAGGCTCATTGTCAAGAAGCTAATGCCAGTTGCGCTTGCAGAATGGAAAAAAAACGTGCATATTTGCCAAAACACAGCACAACAAATGCATTGGTCAGAGCCACATACACCTGGCTTAACGAGATAAACTCAGAGCAACCCAAAATGGTCGTCGGTCTGCTGGCGGACAGGTCAAATGCTTTTGATCGTGTTGACCAATGCTACTTAACTCTTACAGGATCTGACCAGTCTCAGTCTGTGTCCAAGGCTACTTTCCTGGCTTTGCAGTTATATAACAGGGAGAACCCAGATGGTGATGTCAAATGAGTTCATGAGCTTATGAATAGAGGTAGTATCAGGAGTCCCACAGGGAGGGTGGTCTCATCTTATCTCTTACTGCTCCAAATGTCTACTTGTAGAGCCTTCTTTGAGGAAAAACTGGACACTAGCTATGCTGATGACATTTGGCTGTCCCATGCTATAAGGTTGGCAAACTTTGAAAGTGACACCTCACTTAGCATTTTGGACAATTAGAACAATGGGTGCGAGGTAACAAAATAGTTCTTCGAAATAATATCCTCCCCAAACATCTCCATTCATTTTTAGTGGACAGGCTGTTCATGTTGTAATAAGCACAAAATAGTTGGGCTTAAAACAACTCAGAGGTGACCACTCTGTTTCCTGAATGTGATGGCTAGAAAATGGCCTTCCCATTGATGACCATGTCTACACCAATCTATCCAATCCAACCTTGCCTGGAGAATGCTAGAGTGTTGCTGTCTGCTCACAGAAGCACTCTCATTATCTTCCGCCTTGTGTTTATCACGGAAACGTGGCTGTGTGGATTTATACCGGACTCAGTGCTGCAATTGCCAGGTTTTTCATTCTTCTGGGTGGCTCGTGACACAGAACTCTCGGGCAAAACGAAGGGAGGAGGAACAGGTTTCTACAGGGGCGGAAAAATGGGGTATGCAGTATATGCAGTGCATAGGGGCGCCGCACGGAGGGGGGCGCCATTGTGCCAAAATCATTATTTGAAAATCTTTCATAAAAAGTTAGAAATAAGCCTAATCAAATGCCTATATATTTGTTAAAAAACAGTGAAAGGAACCAATTTTATTTTTCTTTTGTTTAGCATTTTAAATGAGTGATTGCATATCAACCGCTCACCCTCCGACATTTGGCCTACTCTAAATTCTGTCACAGACACAGTCACATGACCAAAATGAATCGTGGAGGGAAGCGTTCTGGGGCGCAGAACAGAAAATGGGATAAACGAAAAGCAGTTTATTAAAATGAGCGCAGCAATGTCCAAGTGGATAAACAGAAATTGGTAAACTTAATCTATAATTTTCATCACTGTAAGTCTTAAAGTTAATCATAATTTCACGTTGTTGCCTGAGAGGGCAAAGTGATTAACGTTAATATCAGTTCATTTCCGAGTATCTCTGTTGTTCAAAAAATAAAGTCACGGTACTGTGTGTTTGTGAATGGGCATTCGATTTACATTCAAGAGAAACTGAGGAGATTGTTAAAATTGAGCCTCCCCATCAATGGGCCAGAACCAATTCCTTGTATGTTGAGAAACTTACTTGGCAATAAAACTATTTTTGATTCTGATATTCTAAAATGGCCACTGCCATTAGACTTTAACTCATACAAGTCTATCATCACATGGGAGTGATTCAATTTGGTCATGTGATAATGTGTCACCTGATTCCATTATGTTTGTGCTGGCCGCACCATTTTCCATTTATTGTATTAAGCAGAATCTTGCTAATCATTCGATATAAGCCATTATGGTAAACACACTACTACAATGCATCATTTGCTTTCTTTTTGCAGAGGTGGTGTGCCCTAACGAGACACACGTAACTAAGATGTCTGTAAATATTAAACATTTTGTGACACAATATGTGGGAAAAATCAATCGAATGGTGACAGCCAGGGGAACATGCTGTTCGACATTTTCCACTCAGACACACAGAAACTTAGATACAATATAGCCAAATCCGTCTGGATATGGTGATGTGTTAAGTTTTGCTGTAGGACACCCACAAGACATTCTATCAACCAAAAGCTAAGCTAAGGAGTCAGTGGAAAATCACCCTCATCAAATGAACTTGCAAATTAATTCTTAAAAAATTATCAGTTGGAGCTAAACAATAATAAAAAGATGTTCTATAGTCAGTAGAGTCTCTGAAACAAAGAGGTTTTAGTTTTGCTGTAGGACACACACAGACTGATCTACAAAGGTAAGGGTAAGCACAGAGTTCTCTGGGAAAATAGACAATGAGGGTAAAACAATGTTCTCCCAAACAATAAAATAAAAAAAATGTCCCCATCCTTTAGATGCAAAATACGCAAAGCAGTAAATAATTGAAAAAACATTATTCTTTTCACCATTTTATGGAAAACTTGGTACATTTGCTTTTAGTCACAATAACACTAAACAGACTTGCATTATCGTGTCAAATTATTTTCCAGAATTTTGTTTCTAAATGTTTTAAACTGTGTTTTCTGTATAATACAGTCTATGTCTGTGAGTATGAATTAAAAATTAATCCAAATCAAATTAAAAATACAAACAAGCTACAAAACTCCAGATAAACACACAACTCTGATGAAGATGGGAATATATCTAGGACATTCAGAAGCTGAGCTATGACCTTCTGAAGTTGAGGATTCAAAGAAATTGTACTTTGCCTGGGAAGTCATTTTATATGAGGTGCAATTGTTGCTATCAAAGGATCTAATCTCTAACAAATATTTAACCAGCTAAGTTAATCGAGAACCAATTGTCATTTTCAATGATGACCTGGACAAATACCATGGGTATCATAAATCAAATAATGTTTCTATTTTATTGTAATGGCAATAACAGGCTACCATCCCGCTTTTATTATTAAGAAAATTATTAAGATTTTGTATCTCAACGAACTTGGTTACTTGGTCAAAAAACTGACATGGATATTGGACTAGATGGGTACAATTTTAGTGAGTTGGTGAAAAAGACAACACTGATTGTTTTGACAAATTATTCAGGAAAATATATGGTATGTGGGGTGACCCCACTAGATATTAGTGAACATTACCCAATCACTTGTGTTGGAAATCTCAGACTTCTGGGCATCAAACTGTGTATTATCAACAGGAGAGGTCTTAGGACTTTTTGTGAGCAATCTTTTTGCCGGACCGCGTAAGCGGAGTCGGCCAAGAAGAGTGAATGTCACTGAGTGAGTGAGTGACCGCCTGACTGACCCTTGTTAAATAGCGTAGTGGTTAGAGAAGCGGACTTGTGAACTATAGGTCCTGAGTTCGTATCTCCTCGCAGGCGAAGCGAAGTATGCATTATAAGTTATTCTGTATAGACGAAAACTTTGCTGCCTAAAACCATTAGTATCTACATTATAGTAAACCTGAAATAAAACAGTTTACAGTTACATTGCGACTGTTTCTGGCATGGAAAAGTTCATCTTCAGTCTCGCTAATTCTTATGATTATTCCTAGGAAGTTTGTAGATACTAGTAAGCCTATTACTGGCTAATGAGCTGTTAAAACGGCCAGTGGCAAAAGCAATACAGTTCATAGACACTATGGTGGAGGTAAACTTAATAAGAAACGTTAGTCAGTTTAACACAATCCTCAATGGAGTCTAGCGACTGCTGAAACGTGTAATGACGTGGTGTAGTGGTTAAAGACAGTGCCTCTCATGTGGAAGACCTAAGTTAGAATCTATTGAGAGCAACAACATTTATTAATCATTTCTGGTAGATTCCACGATTCTCTCGTCTTTTCACTTGATGAAAAAGTTAGTCATTGTATAAATCTCATTCACGAATGAAAGAAAAAAGTATGTTATTTTGCCATGAAATGAAATAGCTTTGGCAGACTCACTAGCAATTACTCAATTCTTATGACTATTCCAGTAAGTTAGTAGATACCGGTAAAGCTTATTACTGGCTAATACGCTGTTAGTACGGCCAGTGGCAAATGCCATACATAGACGCTATTTGTGGTGGAGGTAAACTTAGTAAGAAACGTTAGTCAGTTTAACTGTATCAATGTCATTCACGAATGGCCAATTAACTATTAAAATGGCTAGTGGCAAAAGAGGATTTGTTCAGGATAGAGACAAGGGGCTATACTGACACATGGCAAATGTACAGGTCCTAGGTGTAGTGGTTAATGACACAGCCTTTCACGTGGGCGACCTGGGTTTGAATCTCAAGATGGCAACACTTTCTATTGCGGGCCGGCTGAACTAGGATTGCCTGGTTTCTTGTTTACTAGACCTTTGCCAAAGTGACTTGGCTTGCATTGCTGTGATTCCAGAAGCTGCACTAGAGTTTTTTACGGGTGTTTTTACCTTTGTTGTTGATAGGCATGCCCCATTTCAAAGGATAAGGGTTGAGAACAATCCAATCCCTTTTTCAATTCAGAAATATCTGATGCTACCCATAAAATTATGAGGCATGGCCTAAGGCTAGAATAACAATTACAAGCTTGGACATGTAGTCTTCTAGGACTTGAGAAATGTTTGTATAAAACAATTAATAGAAAAGCAAAATCAGATTTCTATGCAAACACATTTGTGTCAGAATTCTTGATCGGGGGCGAATGTCATATGTCACTACTTTTCACGAGAGCCGTTTTTAAGAAGAAAAACATGTTCTGGGACATTTTGTCTTTTTTGCAGAAATGCCTTCTTGAAGATGTGAACTTTCACGTGACTTAATAACAAACTAGTATGCAAAGTGTAAATAAGAATAACATTTCCAACTATAACCCTTGTTTAACCAGTGGAAAATACAGGACTTTTCCTTCCATTGGCTGAGATAATGAAGGGGCTGGACATGCTGAGTTCTGATTGGTGTATCAAGTAACCGGCTTTTGTCAACAACGCGACTGCTTGGTCAGTAAATCATTGTGATCCCAGGATTTTCAAAAATGGACAACTGCGGTCGCATTGCTAGAGCTGTGAATCACATCGCTGCCCTGAATTTTGCTGGTGTTATCAACAAATCTGAAGTTGTGAGATGCTACTTTCTGGAGTACAATGAAGCCATGACTCAAAAGATGAATCGGACGACATGAGGAAATCCCAGACTTTGATACTGTTCAAAATGTTCAGGCAAAATTGAGGCATTTCATTGCAGTGCCAATGGTAGAAAGAAAACGCTAGCTCCTCTTGTATAAAACAACTGAGTGCTGATTAAATTTACAAGAAAAGGACAACCATGGCAGTTATGCTAGCGACAATGAAAGATGCATAGATTCTTGGAGTATTGAACGTCTTGAGTGTGAACAGTAGCGAAAAGACGTGTTGTAAACAAGGTCAACGGACTAAACCCAAACAACAAAGGACTTTGTAATCAGATAATATTTTTTCAGTCTGCCGCAAAATATATGGGTAAGTGGAATGTTTGCTAACTAGTTACAGATAATTCCTTTTCAAAAAGTTGTCGACGTCGTTTGTATTGCTAGTTATCTAGCTATAGCTACTGACGTTACTGTTAACATTAGCTAGCTAGGTAACAACATTAACTTACCAGCTAGCTAACATTTCCTGGTTTCTAGCTTGTGTGTGATTATGCTTAGCTATTATGTTTGCACAGTAACTGTGCAAACATATGCTTATATATATATATATGTATGTACAGGTGCTGGTCATATAATTAGAATATCATCAAAAAGTTGATTTATTTCAGTAATTCCATTAAAAAAGTGAAACTTGGATATTATATTTATTCATTACACACAGACTGATATATTTCAAATGTTTATTTCATTTAATTGTGATGATTAAAACTGACAACTAATGAAAATCCCAAATTCAGTATCTCCGAAAATTAGAATATTACTTAAGACCAATACAAAAAAAGGATTTTTAGAAATGTTGGCCAACTGAAAAGTATGAACATGAAAAGTATGAGCAT
>JACXGI010012167.1:0-14245 GCA_016801175.1 Esox masquinongy | reverse complement strand
TCTGCCACAACCTACAGGACTTCATGGCTGAAGTGAGGAAGGTATTCGAGGCGCCGGCATCGGGCAGAGTGGCAGCTCGGAAACTCCTACACCTACGCCAGGGCTCCCGTAGTGTGGCGGATTACGCCATCGAGTTCCGCACTCTGGCCACTGAGGGCAACTGTAACCAGGATTCCCTGTTTGACACCTTCCTCCACAGGCTATCCAACGGCATTAAGGATGAGCTAGCAGCTCGAGAGCTTCCCCTAGACCTGGAATCCCTGGTTATGCTTTCTTGTTTTCTAGTGTTCCAAGTGCCCATTTCCTGTAATCCTGTGTACCAAACCCCTGCCTGTTTATACTACCTGTTCTCTGCCTCCCGATTGGGTGCATTAAAACCCCTAAAAAGTTTCCTGCCTCCTGTGTCTGTATTTGGTTCCACTCCTGAGTTCTGATATCCGTGTTCTCTGGGCCCAAACTAATTTAAGATGGACTGAGGCGAAGTGGAAAACTGTCCTGCGATCTGACAAATCAAAATTTGAAATTGTTTTTGGGAATCTTGGACGCCACGTCCTCCAAGCTAAAAAAGAAAGGGATCATCCGGCTTATAAGTGCACAGTTCAAAATCCAGCATCCGTGATGGTATGGGGGTGCATTAGTGCACATGGCATGGGTAATTGCATATCTGTGAAGGCACCATAAATGCTGAACAATATATACAGGTTTTGGAGCAACATATGCTGCCATCCCAACCTGGTCTAATGGGACTATGCAGACTATTTTATGCCGAATTCATAAGATATATTATGTTAGGTAAAGTAAGGTTAGAGTAACAATCCAGAAAAAAAAAGGTAGGCTGTGTTTCAAACCCAGGTCCTTTCACTCCACAGACAGGTGTGCTACCCACTGCTCCAAACAGGAGCTTCCTGGTAGAGAAGGCGAGTAATACAACATCAATATGTTACAAGTGATTTTCTTTCTAACCTTAACCCTAACTTTGTGCTGTGATACCTAGCCTTAACCCAAACCCTAACCTGAACCCCAGTGCTGTGATACCTAACCCTAACCTAACCTTTTTCGTTTTCTAACCTTATCCCAAACCTTAATCCTAACCTTAACCCCAGTGCTGTGATACCTAATGTTAACATTAAAATGCATTTATTACATATTGTAGCAACCTTGATAGAGCCATTACTCATCCCCTGATATCCTTAAACCCCATGTGGAGCAGTGGGTAGGGTGCCTGCCTTCAGATCTGAATGTTGCCGGTTTAAAATACGGCTTGTTCGTTTTGTGCAAATTCGTAATGAATGATACGCTTTCGTACCATTCATAAAATATGATACGTTTGCCCGGCGTTTGTATCATATTATGTTTTAATAGCGTTCGTAACATATTATACGTTGTAATAGCGTTTGTAAGATATGTTTCGTTTTGGTAGCGCATTGTAATGTAACCTAACGTAATGTGATATATCATACAAAATCGGGTGCCATGGATTTATGTAAAAATCCATCCAGATAACGTCTTTTTCAGGGAAGGCCTAGCTTATTTCAGTAAGACAATGCCAAACCACATTCTGCACATTACAACAGCATGGCTCCGTAGTAGTGTCTGGTCTCCGTAGAGTCTGGGTGCTAAACAGGCCTGCCTGCAGTCCAGGCCTGTCATCCACTGAAAACATTTGGTGCATTATGAAATGAAAAATACAACAAAGGAGACCCGGAACTGTTGAGCAGCTGAAATCTTATATCAAGCAAAAATGGAAAAACATTTCACTTTCAAAACTACAGTAACGTGATGCTGGCATCAAAATCAAAATGGGCATATTTTCTTTCCAAAACAGTAACATTTCTCTTGTTCAACATTTGATATGTTGTCTTTGTACTATTTTCAATTAAATATAGGGATAAAATGATTTGCACATCATTGCATTCTGTTTTTATGTGCATTTTACAGTGTCCCAACTTTTTCGGAAATGGGGTTGTACTATAATATATGTAAATATTGAAGCGAGCAATATATTTCAACAATATTATAGTAATAATAAAACATATTTTACATATTTTACCCTTGTTAAATAGCATAGTGGTTAGAGACGCAGACTGCCATGCAGGCGACCGGTGTTTGATCCTCGCCACGGACAGAATAAAGTATGCATTAGGATTTGTTCTGGATAGACAAAAATTTTGCTGGCTACAGGATAGCCAACTTTGCTGGCTACAAGCTTCAGTAGCTATGTTATGGTAAGCCTAAAAAAACTGTTTAAGGTTATATTGCGACTATTTCTGGTGGATTTTTGAAGTATGCCTCCGCCCATGCTTTTTGGGGTAATATAGACCACAACCCCTTGGGCAGTAAAAGAGGAAGGGTTTCCATGATTCTCTCATCTTTTCACTTGATGAAAAAGTCAGTTATTGTCACCTATATTGATAGTTATTTTATCAATGCCATTCACGAATGAAAGATAAACTAACATAGCTGTGCCATGAAATGAAATAGCTTTGGCAGTGTAAAGTTAATCTTCGGTCTTACTAGCAATTTCTCACTTCTTATGACTATTCCAAGTAGTATGTACAGTTGTGCTCAAAAGTTTGCATTCCCTTGGAGAATTGATAATATATGTACCATTTGTAAAGAAAACATGAGTGAGCAGCCAAAACACATTGCTTTTATTTCTTATGGGATTCATATTCAACTGTAGGTCATAACAGAATGGCACAATCATAAAACCAAAAATGGCAACAAAGAAAAAAAATGAAATTACCTCGTTCAAAAGTCTGCATACCCTTAGTTCTTAATACTGTGTATTGCCCCCTTTAGCATCAATGATAACGTGCAGGCTTTTGTAATAGTTGTCTATGAGGCCCTGAATTCTTGCAGGTGGTAAAGCTGCCCATTCATCTTGGCAAAATGTCTCCAGGTCATGTAAAGTCTTTGGTCGTCTTGCATGAACCGCACGTTTGAGATCTCCCCAGAGTGGCTCGATGATATTAAGGTCAGGAGACTGTGATGGCCATTCCAGAACTTTCATCTTTTTCTGCTGTAACCACTGGAGGGTCAACTTGGCCTTGTGCTTAGGGTCATTGTGCTGGAAAGTCCAAGTGAGTCCCATGCGCAGCTTTTGTGCAGAAGAATGCAAATTGTCTGCCAGTATTTTCTGATAACATGCTGCATTCATCTTGCCATCAATTTTCACAAGATTCCCTGTGCCTCTAGAGCTCACACACCCCCAAAGCATCAGTGAGCCACCACCATGCTTCACAGTGGGGATGGTATTCTGTTCACTATATTGTTGACCCCTCTCCAAACATAGAGCCTATGTTTGTGACCATAAAGCTCTATTTTGGTCTCGTCACTCCAAATTACAGTGTGCCAGAAGCTGTGAGGCGTGTCAAGGTGTTGTCGGGCATATTGTAACCGGGCTTTTTTGTGGCATTGGCACAGTAAATTCTTCTTTCTGGCAACTCGACCATGCAGCTCATATTTGTTCAAGTATCGTCGTATTGTGTTACTTGAGGCTGCTCTTTTTCCAGAGCAGCCTGTATTTCTCCTGAGGTTACTTATGGGTTTTTCTCTGTATCCCGAACAATTCTTCTGGCAGTTTTGGCTGAAATCTTTCTCGGTCTACCTGACCTTGGCTTGGTATCAAGAGATCCATGATTTTTCCATTTCTTAATAAGCGATTGAACAGTACTGACTAGCATTTTCAAGGCTTTGGATATCTTTTTATATCTAGCTAAATATTCATACTTGGCATGATGTTAATGCGTGACAAAACGATCTAATGTCGAGATGCAATTTTATGACAAGGTAGTATATCTCAATCGGTTCCAATACTGGCATACTAGCTTACTATATACAAAACAGTACGTACTTCACCATCATTTGCGAAGTACGTACTTGTAGTACGTAGTATGCAATTTGAGATTCAGCCAATGCTTTTGATTTTCACGTAGTGTCACATAGCATAGTGGTTAGCTATTCAACTGTTATTGTATAGACAGCCATCTACAGTAATCTTTGTACAAGAGTACACTTTAGTTCCGTTAATTAACGTTCTGTTGCCCACGTTAGTTCAGCAAAAATGTAATGGCTAGGATAAAAGTTGCATTTGGAGACTATACAGAGGTGTCTTGACTACCAGCAAGCCCTGCTGTTTTTGGGAAAATCCTCGCCCTTCAATATTTGAACCCTGGTTGAATTCCCCTCTCAGATGTTCCAATTTTTGTCTCTCAGAAACATTTATCAACTCGGTACTTTTCAGCCGTCGCACAACAATATACAGCTCTGGAAAAAATTAAGAGACCATTGCAACTTTTTCTTTCCTTTCCAAAAAAGTTGAAAAGGAGAGTTCTGAGTGAGGAACTCTCCTTCTGGCTGTTGTTAATATTCTGTCCACCAGATGGCAGTATTCAAATTCCCTGTTAGTTCACTTACTTCTCAGCCAATAGCATCCTTTGCTGTGATTCAGGAAGAGGAAGTTAGTTGCCATTTTCACTTGTTGCATGTGCAAGTGAGAGTTCATCAAAGTACAATCCAATCTTCCTACAGCCATTGTTGTTTTGCTACAAGGTGTACAGCCTGTGAGTATGGTTTTCAGTAGCACATCCCTAACAGAGATTAATCTATATTTTTGGGATTGGATTCTTTTGTGTGTATTTTGGTTATTAATAGTCAGCAATGCAATTTACGTGACACATGCATGGTTTATATGGTAGCTGTGATATTGCCAGTTTTTTCTTTAAGGATGATGAATATGTTAATTATTTCGATGCATTTAAACATTTACCTTTAAAATGTTACATGTGGTATTTGTAAACTTACCATATTTCATTTGTTGCATATACAGAAGGGAATTGTAATGTACATATATTGTGATTAAGCTTATCTCCTTGCTGTATATTCTCTTTCCAGTTTTACTCTGTCTACAATCACATGAAGCGTCAATAAACGCTGTTCAGCTGAGACAATCAGACATGTTTTAGATGGGATCGAAGTTGCTGGGCCCTTTTCATAACTATAGAACACAGAATAAGGAAAGTAAACAGCTGAACTCATCAAAATGTAATCTGAGCTAACTATTGCTTTAGATACAATGCCATATTTCAGGGACTCGTTGATGGCTAGCTAGCAGACTTGAAAGCATATTTGTGCTAACTAAATAACGCTAGCTACATAACCGTAAGACCATTGATGGGAAACAATAATTTGCATGTTTTGACCAGCTTGCACGCAGCTTACCCTAGCTAAAAGGCAATAAAGTTGCTTATTCCGAGCAGTAGTTGCTTATGCATTAACAAACAACTCACAATACTCTTCATTTTTTAATCTTTTGCAGAGAATACCACAAATATTAGCTAGGCTGTAACACAAATTTCGAGGAGGAAATGGAAATGGAAGCTTGGACACATAACTTAGTTAGCTAACGTTAGCTTATCATCTCGACCAAAGAGAAAGTGTATCTGAACTCTAAATAAAAGAAACAAAACATCAACTGATTTTCTCTGTCAAAGAATAGTTTCTCCGTCATCATCAATCTAGCAGTATACATAGTCTATTGTAATGAAAGATGTGTTTTGGAAGGTTTCTGAAGGTGCCATGTAGGGCTGTGCAATAGGACGATATATATTGTTAAATGAAAGAATATATTTTTTTCTTATATTTTTTGCTATATTGTTAATCAACGAAATAACTGCATTATAGCAACATCTACGTCATTTTACGTTATTCGCACGTGTGAGCGAAAACACACAAACATGGAGGAGGATGACACCAAACGTTCGTCCCGGGATTCTTCCCAACTTTCGGATAAGCAAAAGGACTCTGTTCGACCAAGACAAGATGAGCTCGTAAAAAAGAGGGGGGCTACGTCTGTTGTTTGGAATTGGTTTGGGTATGAAAAATCTGACACAGAGCAAAAAAACATACAAAGTATGCCGCAGATCGGTCCCAAATCCGACTCAAACACAACAAGCCTATTCTATCACCTAGAAAAGAATCATGAGATGCAGTACCAAGAGAGCCAAAAATTGAAAACTATCGAAGGAAAGTCGAGTATTAAAAGCAAACATCAGACGCAAACTTTGAAGGATGCTTTTGCCCGAGGCACTCCATATGACAAGACATCAGGAAGATGGAAGGAGATAACGTGTGCCATTACGATACACATATGCAAAGACATGGTGCCGATTTACACGGTTGAGAAGATGGGGTTTAAATCACTAGTCAAAACCCGAGGTATGTTATGCCAAGCCGCAAGCACTTTAGTGAGATTGAGTTGCCGCGTTTATATGGAGAATGTAGGGCTAAAGTTGTAGCGCAGCTTAGCGGGGTAACGTACTACCCAATAACAACCGACATGCGGACGAGCCGAACGACAGAGCCCTATTTGAGCTTGACAATCCATTTCATCAAAGACTGGACACTGTGCAGTCAATGTCTACAGACTAGCTATTTCCCCAATGACCATACGGGAGTTCTTATAGCCAAGGGTCTTAAGGAAGCTCTAGAGTCATGGGGATTGCTGGAAGATCAGCTAGTCTGTGTCACCATGGACAACGCCACTAACAACATCAGTGCAATGGAGCGGAATGACTGGAGGAGATTAGTGTTTTTGCCATCGACTTCATCTAGCTATTGGTGATTGTCTAATGAGGAAAATCAGTAATGCTTATAGGTTAATAATAATAATGGTTATTTGGAGGACCGATAAGGTTCTCTGTTGTTATTATTTGAGTGAAAGAAGTTAGAAGTATTTTAACACAAGGAAATGCATTGTCTATTAAATATTTTTACAACATATATGCCAGTTCAGCTGGGGTTTCGGGCAGTTAGCTATGCATATAATTCTAAATAATAATAAAACACTAATTTTAAATTAATAAATATAATTTAAAAATTAAATATAAATAATTGTAATTGTTATAAATGACATGCCACCTGTCCTGTAAAGTGCAATTACAAGCTATTGTGGAAACATTACTTTTACCTTCCCTTTATCTTGACAGAGCGAGGTGTGAAACTACCACAAGTGGAGCGTGCAGTTGTTGTCTGCAAGAAGTTGATGGGTGCCTTCTCTAATTCTTGGAAGAGAAGACAGGAGCTGACCAAGGCTCAAGTAGAGCTGGGCTTGCCTGCTCATCAGCTGATCACAGAGACCCCCACCAGATGGGGATCTTGACAACAGATGATTGAATGGGTCACAGAGCAGGAGAAAGCTCTAACACAGGTCCTCCAAGCAGACAAGAAGACACGACATCTGGCCTTAAGCTGGCAGGACATGGATGTTCTGGAGTCTATCAACAAGCCACTCAGTCCCCTCATGGAGTTTACAGATGCCTTGTCTGGGGAGCAGTACACAAGTGTGTCCGTTGTGAAACCCGTGCTCCACCTTTTTAATAACCAAGTTCTCAAGTGTCAACATGACGACATTCCACTCACCACATCCATCAAAGGCACTATTCTCAATTACTTAAATGAGAAGTTTGATGACGAAACCACAGAGGAGCTGCTTGACATGGGTTCACTTCTCGATCCTTGGTTCAAAACCACTTACATTAAAGAAGAGAGGGAGGACTACATGAAGTTGAAAGCTGCGGCAGAACTTGAGAGGCTAGCGTCTAAACAAGTAGCGTCAGAAGACGCAGTCTCCATTCCACAAGTTGCTAGAGATGAGCCAGAGCTTCCTGCTAAGAAGCAAAAGAAAGCTTTGGGCAGCTACTTCAAAAAAACAGCAGTGCAAGACCAAGCCGCCCCTGAGTCAAGCAGAGAGAAAGGGAGTTCAACAACTACCTCCAAACAGCAGAGCCTGATTCAGAGAGCAAACCCCTGGAGTGGTGGAGGAAGCACACGGCATATTTCCCACTAGTGGCCAGGCTAGCAAAGAAATACTTGTGCATCCTGGCCACAAGAGCCCCATCAGAGCGGGCGTTCAGCACAAGTGGGAATATTGTGACATGTCTTGGGTCATCATTAAAACCAGAGAGGGTTGACCAGCTTGTATTCCTCAACCTATAAAACCAAACCCCTGAAAGGTAGCACAAGGCAAAACTGTAAAAGAAACACTGTGAAACATTGTTGCTGCTGTCTATTTTGTTTGCTGCACTTTGATTGTTTTACTTTTGGTATTTTATATTCCTATTCTTGCCATTTATTTATTTTGTTTAATCTTATGGCTGGTACTGGAAAGAGTCATATTGACTTGATATTCATATTGTAGGCCTATGTTTATTTTGTTTGCTCTTATAGCTGATACACTACTTGAAAGAGTCATGTTGACTTGATATTTTATATTCATATTGTAGTAGGGATATTTATTTTGTTTGCTGTTATGGCTGATACTTGAAAGTGTTTTATACTTGATGTTCTATATGCATATTGTAGGCTTTCATTTTGTTTGCAGCTATAATTCACTTGAAAGTAATTTTTATCTTTATTTTGCACTTCAAGTTCTAAATTAAAGGAGAAAATTATCAGTTATATCAAGTTTTTAATTATTTAAAAATAATAGGCTTGACCATGTGGTTATTTAATATAAACTAGAAATAGATTTTCAAGAAAATGTGCTATTTCATGATATATATCGTTATCGTGAAATAAAATTACTCATATCGTGATAGATATTTTTGCCTATATCGCCCACTCCTAGTGCCATGTTGTCTGGTGTCTCAACTCAGTGGGTCATCCTAAACTCACATCAATGGGCCTATTTGTTTCCTGAAAGGAACGGACATACACGGTGGGGTCCAAGGTAGCCCCATCGGCTCAGACGAACCAGGAGTGAGGATGGACAAATCAACAAAGTAGAAATATGTCATTTGTTCGATTAACCTCTCTGATGTTTGCTCTTTTAATTTGTGTCTCATAAAGGGATAAACTCTCCAATAGGTTTCAATGCTGTACATGTCATGTATCGTTGGTTACAGGTAAATGTTTACTGGATGAAGAATCCTGCAAGACCAAGAGTCAAGCTTTGGATGAAGCTAATTGAATATATGTAAATGTGTGAATGCCTGTTTCTTTGTTTTCATTGTTTTTGCCAAGGTGAGGTGATCCTATTAGAGATGCAATGGGGGAGTTTGGAATCGGTCTGTCTGGGTGGGATAAATAAGAAAGCTTGACTTGGTTCTTGGAGTCTATCTTCAACAGAAGCTCCTAGCATACCTTCATGCTATGGTGTCTTAAATACTTATGTTATACTTAGTTAACTATTTGGGAGGATGTTGAATCGTGTTGGTATGTAACTGTTTTGTATTGTGACGTTATTACTTGACTGGAATAAATTGTATTACTTTGGCATATAGATTACTACGGCAATTCCTTGTTCATCTCCATACTCAAGCTCGTAGGGTTACTGGTAATTACACACACATAAGTGAGTCTAAGTGACCAGATGAGGTATCCTTAAGTCCTGGATTCTATAAGCTGTCTGGTTAGACCCGGGAACATATGACATTGACTAGTCACCCCTGAATCGTGGGTTTCGTAACATTCTGTGTAGCCCCAGGAACACATGCCATTTTACTGTATGGTTTGTGTTAAACGACCTACATCTTATGGGCGTTTATGGTAACTGATATAGGCACATACACATACGTAAATCGAAGTGACCTGACAGATCATCCCTGAGTTCCGGATTGCTACACCGGATAGCAGGCAGAGTAGTCGTAGACGGGTAAGAGATTGGTACATGGGCTGGCGGTGAAGGTACAGGTAGGTAGTAGGCAGAGTTGTCGTAGACGGGCAGGAACAGACCTGGTAATATTTAACAGGTAACAGGGTTATTGCGGGAACGCTCAGTACAAACACACAAGACGAACTGGCACAGGACGAACATAAACCTACTGGCTAAATACCCAAGTGACTAATGGGCAGATGGGAGACACCTGGAGTGGGTGGGGCAAGACAAAACAGGTGAACACAATCAGGACGAGACAGTAGGCTGTGAAACATATCGTCGTTATCAAGTGAAAACCTCGTATCTCCAAAATCGCAACTTTTCAGGAAATGAAAAAAACAGTGTTTTTGAAATAATTGAACACAGTACGTTCAAAGTTGGTATTGTGTCTGCATACATGGCCAGATACTTGCATGTGTCATCATTTTATTAATATTTTACCAAAATCAAGCTCAAATGGAGTTACAAGGTTTTTCAGTAGCGAATGGGGATATACGTGTTTTGTCCATCATTGATTAGAACGGCTGCATCTGAGGTAGTAAGTGCATCGCATTACATTATCATCAATTTACAGGTTACAAAGCTTACTGTAGCTACAGTGGATTTAAAAAGTCTACACACCCCTGTTAAAATGCCAGGTTCTTGTGATGCAAAAGAATGAGACAAAGATAAATCATGTCAGAACTTTTTCCACCTTTAATGTGACCTATAACGTGAACAATTCAATTGAAAAACAAACTGAAATCTTTGAGGGGGAAAAATAAAAAACTCACAATAACCTGGTTGCATAAGTGTGCACACCCTTAAACTAATACTTTGTTAAAGCACCTTTTGATTTTATTACAGCACTCAGTCTTTTTGGGTAGGAGTCTATTAGCATGGCACATCTTGACGTGGCAATATTTGCCCACTCTTCTTTGCAAAAGTGCTCCAAATCTGTCAGATTGCGAGGACATCTCCTGTGCACAGCCCTCTTCAGATCACCCCACAAATGTTCAATTGGATTTGGGTCTGGGCTCTAGCTGGGCCATTCCAAAACGTTAATCTTCTTCTGGTGAAGCCATGCTTTTGTGGATTTGGATATGTGCTTTGGGTCATTGTCGTGCTGAAAGGTGAACTTCCTCTTCATCTTCAGCTTTCTAACGGACGCCTGAAGGTTTTGTGCCAAAATTGCCTGGTATTTGGAACTGTTCATAATTCCCTCCACCCTGACTAAGGTCCCGGTTCCAGCTGATGAAAACAGCCCCAAAGCATGATGCTGCCACCACCATGCTTCACTGTGGGTATGGTGTTCTTTGGGTGATGTGCAGTGTTGGTTTTGCGCCAAACATACCTTTTGGAATTATGGCCAGAAAGTTCAACTTTGGTTTCATCAGACCATAACACATTTTTGCACGTGCTTTTGGGGGGCTTGATGTTTGTTTTTGCAAACTTCAGCCGGGCTTGGATGATTTCTTTGTAAGAAAAGGCTTCCGTCTTGCCACCCTACCCCATAGCCCATTCATATGAAGAATATGGAAGATTGTTGTCACATGTAGCACACAGCCAGTACTTGCCAGAAATTCCTGCAGTTCCTTTAATGTTGCTGTAGGCCTCTTGGAAGCCTCCCTGACCAGTTGTCTTCTCGTCTTTTCATCAATTTTGGTGGGACGTCCAGTTCTTGGTAATGTCTATGTTGTGCCATATTTTCTCCACTTGATGATGACTGTCTTCACTGTGTTCCATGGTATATCTAATGCTTTGGAAATTATTTTGTACCCTTCTCCTGACTGATATCTTTCAATAATGAGATCCCTCTGATGCTTTAGAAGCTCTCTGCGGACCATGGCTTTTGCTCTGAGATGCAACTAAGAAAATGTCAGGAAAATCCTACTAGAACAGCTGAACTTTATTTGTGATTAATCAGAGTCACTTTAAATGATGGCAGGAGTGTAATGACTTCTATTTAACATGAGTTTGAATGTGATTGGTTAATTCTGAACACAGCCACATCCCCAGCTATAAGAGGGTGTCCACACTTATGCAACCAGGTTATTGTTTTTATTTTTCATTTTTCCCCCTCGAAGATTTCAGTTTGTTTTTCAATTGAATTGTTCATATTATAGGTCACATTAAGAGTGGAAAAAGTTCTGACATGATTTATCTTTGTCTCATTCTTTTGCATCACAAAAACCTGGCATTTTCTCAGGGGTGTGTAGACTTTTTATATCCACTGTATGTGTGCTCTCAGTTTTTCTGTCGTTGAATACATTTGGCCAAAATCACTTGTTATAAAAGATTAAGTTCTATGAACATGCTATTGAAGACATTGTCTATGACTAGACGGCAAATGTTAGAATAAACTGCACTCCAAACCAGTATTGCCAGAAATCGCAAGAGAAACAAGCAACCGGTACGGTCAAAAGAAGCCCAAAAGAAGCAACTTGGAGCTGCAGATAAAGCACAAAAAGCACAGTTTTACACAAACAACACCTTCGTAGCCTGCTATTTAAGTTGAGAGAGCCGGCTGCTTGAATAGGGCAGAGTAGGCTACCCAACGTTGAAGTTACGTTCAAAATTTTCAAATTTAGCGAACATTTTTAGCAAACATTTCTCTTAAAAGTGGAATTACAGTTCAAGCCAACCTTTCACTACATAGGCACAACATTTCCATAATGTTTGTGAACACATTCATTGTGAATACTAAGCTAACAGAAATGTACTTGCAAACAAAAGTGAATTGAATGCACCTCTAGCCTTTGAACTAATTTGGGTTAGGGAAACAATCACAGCTAGTAGCTCAGACATACTTTAGGGTTTAGGCAGCACGGCTAGAAAGTAGATGAGGACATTACAGCTTTTATTTAATTAAAAGGTCTCCATTTTCGTGTGCTCAATGTCAAAACAATACACAAGCCCAAATAAGCATGTGCATTTTGGAAACAACCCCAAAAAACCACAACGTGCGACAAACAATATTTCCAAGCGACTTTCTGGAAAAGCCTAAAATAATTCAAATAACCGGGCAAAACTGCTCCAAACTACCATGGTTCGCCTGCACTCTTCTTCGCTCCCACATGTCTCAGACCTCAAATAGGCTACATAAAACATTTTCCCTTTTCAGGCTTAGTGTTTCTTGAGTAAAGAAAATGCTGTATGCCTACAAACAGTTCTTTATTTTTGCTTTGCTAAATATTTTCAAACGCAATAGCCTACTCAGAGGTATAGTGTACGGTACACTTGTTTGATTACATGCATTGCCATACTGTTATGATGAGACGAGGAGAAGGTTGCTGCACCAAACGCGGCGCGTTGGAGGATTTATTTAGAAAATAAATACAAGGCTCCAATAAGGGCTAGACAGAAGTCGAGAACAAGGAGGCTAAAGTATTTTACATGGGGAAATTTAGGTACTATGGTGTTTTTGTAGGAAAACTGTAACGAAGGCTCAGTATGTTGGAAAATGGCAAACAATACCTCAGGGAACCGAGAATGGCCACTGAATAAATAGGAGCACTAAACGAGGAACAGGTGGATCAAATAACACAAATGAAACCAAAACAAGCATAGAATACAAAACCAAGAATGTCAGAAACTATGGAAAAATAACCAACCCCTAAAGATCTTTGAATAAACAAAAACAAAACGACACTCAATGAATAAACAAATCCCCAAAATAACATATATAAACAAAATTATAACGAAGACACAATCCCATTCAGAACCTCACAAATAAAATTGAATTCATTAGTAATACATAGATATAAAAACAAGTAGTCCATCATAAAATAAAAGTAAGACTGCTCAGGTGAAGTCAGACAAAATCACCTTGTTACTGTTTAGCTTCTGCTGTGCACAGAATGTGTTTATTCAAAATGGAGGCAGGGTGGAGTTAGGAGGTTTTGCCGACATTTTAGGATCCAATGGAGTTACGAGGTTTAGTTACAAGTTTTTTTTAAATACTTTATATTGGTTAAATATTTGTAAAACCCACAGACAGACGTGAATGGTGACCAATAGCATTGATTTATGAAAAAAAATTAAAATGACAAAATATGGAGTTACGAGGTTTCCGCCCGACAGCGACGATATGATCTTTTAAATGTTTGGCTTGTGACGAAAGATTAGCTACCTTTTCTAAGAACTTCCAGCATATCATGGTCATTTTATGATTGCGTACGTTTACAAACAATATGGATTCAGATTATTAGATATTAAATTATCCAGACTGGTCTCAGAAGGATGACGTAGACTATTTTATGTAAATTTTAGGCAGGGGATTTCGTAAGATATATTATGTGCAGTAAAATAATGTTAAAGTCAGAATGGAGAAAGAAAAAGTAGCACCCAAGGTTTGAACCAGGGACCTTCCACATCCTAGACAAGCATGCTACCCACTACTCCACTAAGGAACCTGTAATTACCCTTGGCGAGTGGTGTAAAGCTGTTTGAAGTGATTTTCATTCTAATCCTAACCCAGACCATAACTATTGAAGTACCGACCTAAAATACTTCCCCGAGTTGGTTAATGAGAAGAGATTAAGAGGAGACAAAATCGCAGTGCCGGCAATTATCTTTATTCATAGAGATATATATGGAGACAGTGTG
>JACXGI010012166.1:0-23344 GCA_016801175.1 Esox masquinongy | reverse complement strand
CCCCCAAACCCCCCCCCCCCAGACTCCTGACTTGATTGCATTGATTCGTCCTCATTCTATTCAACTACAGCTCCACGCCGGACGTGGTCATCGGGGATCTGTCAAACGGTAATGCATGTAGACACCTGAAACAGGAAGGACAAAAGAAAACACATACAATATCACCACAAACTGAATCATACTGAATACTGTTGAGACGTCTGTAAAAAGCAGAACAGGGAAATATTCATTTCTGTTTCAATTTTGTTTTCTCCATTGCGCTTGGAGACATGGTTTTGTGAAGACAATGAACTCGTGATTTATTGATGAACGTATCAATGTTTGAAACGATCACGTTAAAAATTCTGTGTAGGGCGCAGCAAATGTAATGAAGTATACAAACAGAAAGGAAACAGACAGAGACGTAAAACACGGCTCAGGGAGAAATAAGAGTCAGGCTGGAATGAAAACGCACATCTCAGAAAAAAAGACAGAGATAGCAGAACATCTCCTTAAGTCAAATCCATCCATTGTAGCTTTGTTAAAATAAATCAAATAGACAAGCCTCCAGTTGTACACTTAATTTTTCTGCAGTTGGCTTCACTCAGCCAGGCACTAGGCGAGGCAGATGTTGTCTTGCGGCGTGTCCCCTCCTCTCCCCCTGCTGCTGTGCTGGCTGGTGTCACTAAGCTTACAGGTGCACACGGCCACTAAGCTGGTTCTCTCTGGTTCTGTTTTGCCATCGGCCGAAACTGCGGTTCCAGACCTCCGGAGCTAGGAGGGATGGAATATGGTCATTTGAACCACTGAGGTATAATAATTGATGATCAGCCCTGCTGTTGAAGCTGGAATTCACTGGCCCGTGCAATAATCACCCCCAAATGCAGCAACACATCCTGGTGTACACCGACTGAGCACACTGCTCTGATACATGTAGCTTCCACTTTAGGATATCTTTAAGTGTTGTTGATCACAGTGCTGTTGAACTGATGAACCTCTGTCTGTGTACCCATAACATCTAGCCAAGGGCTGAAGGTTGCATGGGGATGGTGTAGAATTAACCTTTTGGTTTCAGGTCGAAACACTTCCGGTTTCATTTAGATCCTTCCGATTGGTTGCAGAAACCGATGGGTCAGGCCAGAGACAGAACAAGATTTCAGTTTGAGTCGTCAGGCAATGTAAATTGTACTTTACACTGAGGCCTAAAGTGTATTGCCTTTGTTATTCAACGTTCTTAAGTTTTGATTTGGGTCTATTTCCGCATTTTCTTTCCCTAACAAATATTGTTCAGAGTTCCCCAATATAGAGCACCAGACAATATTTTCACACAAGGAGCATTTCTCAAACAACCGGAGTTGTTTTTGTTTTTTCTCACAGGCTGTTAGTTAGAATGCCTTGTGTTGTGTTGTTGTCTGACGTAAACCGTCCCTTTCTCAAGAACAGACCAGTATCTGAAATGTTGATTGGATCCCAGCACACCTTCTCAGCACTCCCAAAAAATAGGTGTTTAGCGCAGTGAAGCAGAGAGTTCCTGCCTGAGTGTTAGGCCGTTTCATTGATTGTACTGTACTGTGCTGCAAGCAAGCTGGAAACGGTTTGACATCTTCACTGCACTTTACCCACTGTATCGTCAAGTGCTAGGATAGTTAGAGAAAGCAAGAAAAACGATCTACTCCCTGCCAAATGGTTCAGGTTCTGCACTTTATTTTCTTTCTTTTTTGGCAATCTCTATTTTCGCTGATTGAAAGCAAGAACAACACAGCATTTTTTGCCAAAGGTTCATGTTCTTCACTCTTACATTCACTTTTTTTTAAAAATGGAAATAGTTGCGCTATAGCAAAGTATTGAATCACCCCATCTGTCTTCACCTTTGGAGAGCATCTGCCATGGCTTGCATGCCCAGGGACATTCACCTAGCAAGTCAGAGGGACTATGGGACAGCTGTCCCAACAGACAGAGTCCGGGATGTGCCATAGCCATCTACTCAGTCAATGCACGACTGAGCCAAGGCTCTGTGTTATGTCCACAACAATTTGCTATTCTGTATCCGGGGGAATATTGCACTGTTCTGTGCAGTCAGTGGTTGTAATTTCTCTCTACACAGCCGCTCAGCCAATGGATAATTTGATAAGCCCAGCCATAATGGCAGTGTAGCTTCCTGATAAATGTGTGTAATATGACAGTGGACAGGGGATTTTCCTAACAATTTCTGAAGAGGAGTTGGGTTATTACGGTGATTTGATATTGTTTGGGAGAGGACATTTAAACTAGGAGGAGAATATTTTGTAGCTATCGTGTGTTTTATTGTTTGCTATTGTCAGATGTCATTCACGTGAATTCCGCCCACATGTCTGCTATGACTCATCTTAATAATGGATGCCGTTGTGGGGGAAAAAAAGGATGTGAGGATTTGTGAAGGTGGTTTACTGTCTTCAGTTCAATAGTTTCTCACTTTTCTAACCTTTCAACTCTTCAGTGTAACATATCGGCCTAACAGAATACAACAAAGAAATAATAAAAAAAAAAATTCTCATATTATACAAGCTACTTCCTCTAAAAGATTTGACGCGTTTACAAGGTCGTGGCCAGACAGAACATGACATCTGTCAAAACTGATGACATGTATGCTACACTGTGTATCCACAATGTCCATATTGTTTGGGGGAAAAGGGGCATCTGAATTAACTTGTTTTTCGACCATGCGGTGACCCAAAAGGGCACAGATCCACAATCCTCCCTCCCTGCTTCCCTCTCTTCCTTCCTCCTCTCACTGTTTTCTTAGGTGTAATGTGCGTCAGGCTCATTCCTCTTGTGGTAAAATATGCCATCAGTGACTGCCTGACAAATACCAACCTATTCCCTACATAGTGCCATACTTTTTGCTAGGGCCATTGGCGGAAAAGGGTGCAATTTGGGACGCCCCCCATGTGAGAGTTGCTAGTTAATCCTCATGAATACATGACATTGTGCGCATGAATAAATGAAAAGCTGCTCTGCGGGTAATTGAGGTGCCGTGCCACTAACAAACGACGACACAATTTGTAAATTAGATTTTTTTCCCCCCAATCTGGGGCCCCGCAACGATTTATATAAAATTAAATCGTTTACTAGAATCATGAGTAGAGGACTCTCACATCCCAAACAGCCCACCCCTTCCTTCTTGTTTTCCATCCAGATGACTGTCAGCTATTTAGCCTTTAAAGCCCCTTATTAAAATCAAATATGCTTGCTACCATTTTGTGTTCAGGTCCTTTGATTCTGTGATAAGAAAGTGTGTTTTTTTAGGTTTCTATTGTATATCACCCTAAAACTACTTTTTCTTGAACAACTCCTATGGAGCCTTTTTTCTTAAAGTCATTGAATTTCAAATAAATTAGTGAGAGCGACTAAACCCTTACTTTGTTTAACACTGGTATACCTTGGGGAAACAAAGTAAACAAAGCAGTTTCAAATTAATTTACCTCAGTAGATGTTATATTGGCACCATCTTAAAATAGTACTGTCGATTATCATTGTAAAAACACACCTGGGGGACCTTAAATTAAACTGATATATGCTTTTAAGAAAATAAGTGTGCGGCTGACAGATTTTCACAGGAATACAAGTAGTTGTCCTGATTCCTATACATAATTAACTAAACGTTTTAACGAACAAACACCGAACAGCAAACCTTTGATTCATGATGTGATGTACTTAGTAGGTACGTGGGCTGTTTTTGGAACAGTGTCATCTTGCAGACTATCTTGGCAGCGTTTTCTGTGAAAGATGTCACTGGTATCCCAACTTATCTCCAGTGATTTGATGCCTCTAAAGAACCACTGGGGAACCAAATAATCAAAGTTAAATTGAACATTTATAGCTTTTAGCCCAGCCATTTACAACTGGGCTACCCATTTTCTGGGTGTTCAATATCTCCTCACAAAAGCAAAGCCTTGGAAGCTGCATTGATTTCCAAGGTCTTCTTCCCAGTCCTGCCCTTGTCCCTGTTGCTTGACCCACTTATTCTCTCATCTTTCCTGCTTTTCTCAGGAGGGTTATGCTTGCGTACTGCTTTTCCCATTACGTAGTGGAAGGCGGAAAGCTATGCCGTACAGCCTCCCGTTGAATGAGTTAGGTGATACTGGCTCAGTTAGACAACATCATAAATCACCAGACAAATTGACGTATATGCCACAGGAGAGAATATCCTTATAGGAGTCTTAGAAGACCACATTGAGCAATAAGAACCCCAGTGGTGATGCTGGTTGATGGGTATTGACAAAGCACTGAGTTAGAACTAAACCATGGCCCTTATCCCTTCTGCAATGATCCAGCATTACAGCAATGTCCACGGTAAAACCCACCGCTTATGCTATAACTTTACATATTATCATACATGTCAATGTTTATTGATTGGAACGGTGTAAGAAGAGTAGTAAAACACTTTTTAAAGTGGAGACAGGCAGGAAAAGACAACATAAAAAACAGAAAACCATGCATCGTCTGATACTGCGCTGTGTTGAATTGTCTCATTTTAACCTATGGTTTTGGGGTGTATCATAGAATCGAAAGAGCAATAATTACTCCGCAAATCCCGGCACTTAACCGAATTACTCATTTGAACACAATAACCTTGCAAATTCTTATTGAAATCCACTCACTATCCCACCAAACAGAAGCCTACTTATTTTTTCATCAATTTAACCCATTGAATTTGATCCGAGACAGAGAATGCTAATATTTTTGCATTGATACAGTGCTTGCTCAACCAAGAGGGATAAGGGTGACTACGAGAGGTTGACAGTCTGAGTTTAAGCCAAGTTCCTCTGAAGGCTGCATGATAATTGTTAATGGGGTTGAAAGCAGGCTGGGGGCAGGTCTGGTGAGATCCCCTCTTCCTCTCCAGGATTAGCATGTTTAAGAGGCTTCCTTTCAACAAACCAGAATGGATGTTGTAACCATAAGGAACAAGGGTTGAAGGAAAAGCGCTTAAGAATTTGGTCATTTGCTCTTATTTTCAAATTCCTTGTATGAGGTTGTCCTTACATTATTACATTTTAAGTTCATATTAGATCAGGGCAACATGTTTACAATGCATTAGCTAGAAAGGTCGTCCAGTATGTTTAAAAAGTAATTGCATGGTGTTGTTACCCTCTTCCTTTAACATATGCCTGTTCCTCCACATGCAACACACCTTTTCAAAACGAATACAGAATTGTCTCTAGGAGCTGTGAACATTTTGCTATAAACAATGTAAGAGAACAATGCATTATTAAATAGTTTTGTTAGAGGTTGCATGTGTGGATTGACATGCTAATACAGATTGCAACATGAAATATGTTACTAATGTTTTATATACACTGTTCAAATAAATTAAGGGAACAAGTGGCCTTCTAAGACACGTAATCATCACAGTATAACACCAAGTCAATTAAACTTCAGGGATATCAGTCTGTCCAGTTAGGAAGCATAAGCGATTGTGAATCAATGTCACCTGTTTTGGTGCAAATTAAAGGGACCACAGGTGCACTGGAGTTGTAACAGCAAGACAACCCCCAAAAATTGAATGGTTTTGCAGGTGGTGGTCACAGACAATTCCTCTTTCCCTATCCTTCCTGGCTGATTCTTCTCTAGTTTTGCATTTTGCGAGTGTCCTTGTCACTACTGGTAGCATGAGGTGGTACCTGCAGCCCATTCAGGTTGCACAGGCAGTCCAGCTCCTCCAGGATGGCACATCTATACGTGCCGACGCAAGAAGGTTTGTTGTATCTCCCAGTACAGTCTCAAGAACATGGAGGAGATACCAGGTGACGGGCCGTTAAACGAGGAGAGCTGGACAGGGCCGTAGAAGGGCATCAACCCAGCAGCAGGACTGGTATCTGCTCCTTTGTGTGAAGAGGAACTGGAGGAACACTGCCAGAGCCCTACAAAATGACCTCCAGCAGGCTACAGGTGTGCATGTTTCCAACCAAACTGTCAGATACAGACTCCATGAGGGTGGCATGAGGGCCCGACGTCCTCTAGTGGGACCTGTGCTCTCCGCCCAGCACCGTGCAGCTCGATTGGCATTCGGCAGAGAACATCAGAAATGGCAGGTCCGCCATTTGTGCCCCGTTCTCTTCACAGATGAGAGCAGGTTCACACTGAGCACATGTGACAGACGTGAAAGAGTCTGGAGACGCCGTGGTGAACGTTGTGCTGCCTCCAACATTATCCAGCATTACTAGTTTGGCAGTGAGTCAGTGATGTCTGGGGAGGCATATCCTTGGAGTATCGCACAGACCTCCACGCTAGCCAACGGTACCCTGATTGCTGTTAGGTACCAGGATGAAATCCTCAAACAAATCATCAGAGCTTTCATTGGTGCAGTGGGCCCTGGGTTCCTCCTGGTGCAGGACAATGCCCGGCTTCATGTGGCCAGAGTGTGTAGGCAGTTCCTGGATGACGAAGGCATTGATGCCATTGACCGGCCCTCACGTTCTCCAGACCTAAATCCAAATGAAAACCTCTGGGACGTTACGTATCGGTGCATCTGACACGGCCAAGTAGTGCCACAGACTGTCCAGGAGCTCACTGATCCAGGTCTGGGAGGAGATCCCCCAGGACACCATCCGCCATCTCATCAGTAGCAAGCCCAGATGTTGTCGGGAGTGCATACAGGCACATAATACACAATTGTTTACTTTGATTTTCAGTTTGAGTTTGAGTCCAGCCCTTAATCACCTCAATGGTGATTTTAGCCATAACATTATGACCACTGACAGGTGAAGTGAATAACACTAATAATCTCAATATCATGGCACCTGTCAGTGGGAGGGATATATTTAGCAGCAAGTGAACAGTCTGTCCTCAAAGATGATGTGTTAGAAGCAGGAAAAATGGGCAAGCGTAAGGATCTGAGCGACTTTGACAAGGGACAAATTGTGATAGCTAGACGACTGGGTCAGATCTCCAAAACTGCAGCCCTTGTGGGGTGTTTCCGGTCTGCAGTGGTCAGTACCCATCAAAAGTGGTCCAAGGAAGGAAAAGCAATGAAGTGGCGACAGGGTCACGGGCGGCCAAGGCTCACTGATGCACGTAGGGAGTGAAGGCTGGCCCGTGTGGTCCGATCCAACAGACGAGCTACTGTAGCTCAAATTGCTGAAAAAGTTAATGCTGGTACTGATAGAAAGGTGTCAGAATACACAGTACATCACAGTTTGTTGCATATGGGGCTGCATAGCTGCAGACCAGTCAGGGTGCCCATGCTGACCCCTGTCCACTGCCGAAAGTGCCTACACGTGAGCATCAGAACTGGACCACGGAGCAATGGAAGAAGGTGGCCTGGTCTGATGAATCACATTTTCTTGCACATCACGTGGAGGGCCGGTGGCGTGTGCGTTGCTTACCTGGAGAACGCATGGCACCAGGATGGACTATGGGAAGGAGGCAAGCCAGCGGAGGCAGTGTGATGCTTTGGGCAATGTTCTTCTGGGAAACCTTGGGTCCTGCCATTCATGTGGATGTTACTTTGACTCGTCCCACCTAACTGAGCATTGTTGCAGACCATCTGCACCCTTATCCCCTGATGGAATTGGCCTCTTTCAGCAGGATAATGTGCCCTGCCACAAAGCAAAAATGGTTCAGGAATTATTTGAGGAACACAACAACGAGTTCAAGGTGTTGATTTGGCTTCCAAATTCCCCAGATCTCAATCCAATTGAGCATCTGTGGGATGTGCTGGACAAACAAGTCTGATCCATGGAGGCCCCACCTCGCAACTTGCAGGACTAACGCCTTGGCCAGACCCGATCCAATTGTTCTGTGAATGCATCGTTTTGTTGCAAGCCCTTTCCATATCGCTACACATTATTTTTATCTATAAAGAGGCTGATATGTGCGGCCCCCGGTTATCCTGCCCTTTTCGATTTGTCAGACAATATTTATAGAGACATAAATGCTACAAATAATGCATGGAGGAAGATTTCATCCGATATTCCATTTAAGGCTCCCTTGTCAGTAACTTGTTGGCTATACAAAAGTTCTGAACATTTTGTATGCTAGCAACTGCACGTTTGTCACCGTATGTCTGCCACTTGGGGAAATACAGTGTAGACATTGTTAATGTTGTAAATGACTATACTAGCTGGAAACGGTTGATTTTAATGGCATATCTACATAGGCGTACAGAGGCCCATTATCAGCAACCATCAGTCCTGTGATCCAATGTCACGTCGTGTTTGCAAATCATTTTAAAAGAATGATTAATCATTAGAAAACCCTGCAATTGTTAGCACAGCTGAAAACTGTTGTGCTGATTAAAGAAGCAATAAAACTGTTCGTCTTTAGACTAGTTGAGTATCTGGAGCATCAGCAATTGTGGGTTCTTTTACATGCTCAAAATTGCCAGAAAGAAATAATTTTCTTCTGAAACTTATCAGTCCATTCTTGTTTTGAGAAATGAAGGCTGTTCCATGTGAGAAATTGCCAAGAAACTGATTGGAGCCAATTTCCTCCTTCAACAGAACCGTGACCCAAAGCACAGCTCCAAACTTCGCAATAACTATTTAGGGAAGAAGCAGTCAGTTGGTATTCTGTCTATAATGAAGTGGCCAGCACAGTCACCTGATTTCAACCCTATTGAGCTGTTGTGGGAATAGGTTGACTGTATGGTACATAAGAAGTGCCCATCAAGCCAATCCAACTTGTGGGAGGTGCTTCAGGAAGCATGGGGAGAAATCTCTTCAGATTACCTCAACAAATTGACAACTAGAATGCTAAGGATCTGCAAGGCTGTAACTGCTGCAAATGGAGGATTCTTTGATAGAAGGAAAATTTGGTGGACACAATTATTATTTTAATTAAAAATTATTATTTCTAACCTTGTCAAAGGCTATATTTTCTTTTAATTTTGCTATTTTTCCTATTCAAACTCAGTTCATGTATGTTTTCATGGAAAACAAGGACATTTCTTAGTTACCCCAAACTTTTGAATGGTAGTGTATGTATAGGTGAGAATGTATTTCTTAAAGATCATTGGGCCGGTGAGAAAAAAAACCCAGAAACTCCAACATATACAAGATTTATTACAACGTAATTACCTGCGACTTCTTTGAAACTTAACACATATAGACTCACTGAGTGGGTGTTGAGCTATAATTCCAGTAGGCTAGGACCTTGTAACAATAATTGTACCTACCGGTTATTTTCAATAAACATTCTGTGCATACTTGTGCTATCTGGCAAAGATTATGTACAGTATTGAATGAAGGTAAATAATAATAATAATAATTTATTGCATTTGTAAAGCACTTTTCATAATAGAGAAATAATCTCATGATAAAGTTCATGATAAAGGAAATGAAAATAAGAAATAAGAAAATGATAATATTAAATAAATAAAATGTTAAAAAATGTAGTTACACAAGACCTGCAGTACTTGCATACAGTAACATTGTTCTAGACTTTTTTATCATTACAGTATATCAAGATGATTGATATGAACACTGGATTTGTGGAATTGAGCATAGCTGCCATATGACGAATAGTTACTGTAGATGTAACAATTAAAAACATGGTTAAAAACATATGACTTTCAATTTTGCAATAATAAAAATATTTACATAGTGAAACAAGATTTTAATATGCCTTGTTCTAACTGCGTAATAATAAATTTTGCATCAACCACATTAGTATAAACCAAACTTACATAATAGTACCTATTTAAAAGGAATTGGTGTCAATTCATTTGAAGACCACTGCAATAGTTATTTTTCACAGTCAAATAAAGTCACAAGATGTTCTGTACAATTATTTCAGGCAGATGTTCTGTACACTTTCAGACAGTTTTTAGAATATATCATCTGAATGCACAGTCAGGCACAAAGACGTATGATGTCCTACATGTAACTGCATTCAACAAAAGAAAGTTACAAGACTAAAACACCATTAACTGGATCCTGGAACAGCAAGAAACCCTGAACGCAGCGCTTGTGAAGTCACCTCTCTGATCTTCTTTTCATTGCAATGGGATTTGCATTTCGATACAAGCGGCATTTGAGTAAAGAGTTTGATGCCCTTCTTTGCTAGTTAACTTAAATGTTTAACTTAAATAAGACAGGTCTTTTCAATTGGTGCGGAACTCATACAAACCCAGGGTACTTGTAGACTGTCTTTGTAGTAATTAACTCCCACCTTGCCACCCATGTGGCCCGTAATATGAAGCCTCCAACCTTTTAATAGCCTTTTTAAATGACACATTTAAATGCTTGGTCATGCATGCTTAAGAACACCAGTGTCTTCATTTGTTGATCAAACATTTTCTTAGTAATGCAATGCTTGGCAAAGACTCAAACTGTATGGATGTGGCTCTTCTACTGACAATATAGGCTTCTGAAAATCCCCTATTCCCCAGGATTGTACACATTACGCAAATCCCTGAGTAATAAGTCTATTCCTTAACTTGTCCAATACACCTTGTCTTTTGTACTCGCTATCTGTCAGTCAACTTCAGTGCCACCTATATACTTGGTAAGATTTCACGAGTGCCCGCGCCCCACACCCAAATTTCTGCTGTGCTTGAAGATTTGTTTGCAGTAGAAAATCATTAAATGCTATTTCTCGATCCCAAGGGTGTCAGCCAGACCATAACAAATAGAATTTAATAATATGGTAATGACAACTAGAGGGAAGCTAAAAAAGAGGCACTGGGGTAAACAGGGCCGACCGTGCAGCATACTGTGTCAGGCTATGTCCCAAATGGCATCTTATTCCCTATATAGCGCAACATGTATGGTCCCATGGAACTCTGTCAAGTACCAGTGCCCTATAGAATGGGGTTTGGGAGGGACCCTAAGAGAGTATTATCAGTATATTCATGACCAATTTGATTCTTTCCAGTTATCACTCGTAATGTCAACTGAGGAGACATTTGGGCAGTAATCAACCCTGGTCCAACACAAAGATTACAGCTGAAGGAATGCTTTATATGTGGGGACAGTCAGAGTTCAATAGACTTTCAGTCATCTAGTCTTTTTAGCTGATGAAATGCTCAATGCAGCATTGGAGCGAAAAGGAGGGTGCCATTTGCAGAGTTGACAGATTTCAGTCATCATGAATGACTTTCGAAAACCTGAGAGAAGCTCTGTTCTACTTCTTACCATGCTTTCTAGCGGCTAGTGGCAAAGATGGCCTTCATGAAGCCAGGGAGCCTAATCTTGGGGATCGGCTGTTAAAATAAGACATAAAACGGCCTGGCCTTTCTAGCTAGCTCTCTCGCTCAAAGGCATACAGCAGACCCGACTAAACTAGTGTCCCCTGAACACTCAAACAGACGCCCTTGCTAGGATTTCATGGGCGCTGTTGACTGGGAAACAATTAGTTTGGCAGACCTATAACACAGTTCATTTTCAAACAATCGTTTTCAAACAATCGGCCCTGTGGTTTACTTCTCAACATCGGCTATTTCTTCTAATAATGACGAAACACTGTTCTAGACTGAGTTTCAAATCAATTACTTAGCTAAATGTTTTAGCAGTATGTGTCCTCGCCCTAAATACCTTGGTTCTCATGAGCTAAAAACAACTAAATAGATATACATAAACCCATTACACAACCTCATGTTTGTAGTGCCTGGGACACAAAATAAACGGGCCACCTTATTGTTTGTCTAATGTCTTCAGCTGATGAGCTGGGCTCTTTGATGTGCTGTCCCTTTCATCATTAAAGCTCGCCAACACAACAGCGCTCCCGTCCCCACCGCAAGCTGCCACGCACAATATAAACAATCCAAAAAGCACCAAGCTGTTGAATATTAACCTAAGAAATGGAAATGTAATAGAATTTAACAAAGGGAATTCATCTACATGTACAGTAATTGATGCAGAAAGGAAAAGAAAATAAGTGACTAGAAAATAAATATAACAGGAACACGAGCAGGGCCCATATGTTTAATGTAGCTGAAGACTTGAAGTTTGTCCATAGCCACACCTACATTCTATGCTACAATATTTTAGAACGTGTAACAGGTTTTCATCAAATGAACACAAGTTGCTTATTATTTTTTCAGGTTTTGGAAGAATGTTCTATGACTAGTTGACTCAACTGGCATTTCAAGCAGGAAGTGGACTGGAATCACATTGTGAACAGGCTAGCAAAATCCCACCTTAACAATTATCCAACATTTATCACATCATTTTTTTTCTGTCAGTGCATATCTGACAAATTGTCCACTATAATTGTTTTGATCCTTCATTGCAGATCTGGAAAAAAATAGTGTCCTTTTTGGGAAAAGTCACACATTCCTACTAACAAATTAGTGTCTATTTGAGGAAGACCTGTGATGATGCCTGTCGATTTTGCAAAGTTGCCGATGTCATCTAGCCCTCTGTGACTACCTCATCGCCAGGATTAACTACAGTGGTGTCCAAAGGTTTATCCACACATGGATTATCTACTGATTGTTTAATCTACTACCATTTTATTCAATGGACATGAGTAGGCATTTCACATAGTCACTCAGACATGATTGATTGGGGAGTTTGTTACTGAATATATTATGGCTTTGATCGCTGTGATGTCAGTGATTCATCACAGCATTTCTCAGATTGTATGGACCTGTCCCAAATCAAACCTTATTTGCAAAATAGTGACCCTATGGCTCTGGTCACATGTAATACAATATCTGGGGAATAAGCTTGTTTTTGGGACAACAAATGCACACTCATATACCAAAAAGTACATGCGGACACATCAACCAACATTAACATAAGGGTATTTTGTGTTCATGTTGAGGCTGTACAGTTATGATGTGTTCATGTTGAACTGACAACAATAAAAAATGTACATTCATTCATTCAACTGCCTCTTTAAGAACAGGGTCAGTAGTCATTTGGTCATTTTCCAATTGACAGACATATATCAAAAGTCATGATAAGACATAGCAGTAAAATATTTCCTTTTTGAGAGCAGAAGTGTAAATCATTTATAGATATTGCCGAGATCAGTCATCTCTAAGTCCATTTTGGGAGCTGCCTACACTGTAACCTAGTATATTATTGTGCTTGCTCAGTTGACTCTTAGTTTTACGGCCCCATTTAGTCGTTTTAATGTTGTTGTTTTTTTATTAGCTCCTCGTGTTTAATATGTCATGGTGTCGGAATCATCTTCAACATTTTAAAATAATTTGCTGATTTCCTTTGGCATTCTTTGACCCTTTGAAATGCTTAGTCTCATCAAGTGGGCGTTACGAGCAAATGTGAAGACTTTTACATACACATAACTGATTGTCTGATGGGATTGTCTAGAGCCCACCCTCTTACGTGGATGAACAGGCATTGGTCTGTTATAATCAAATCAGTTCTTTGACATCAAGCAGCTGGCCAAATATACCATCCCAACAGGATGAAATTCAAGACGTTGATTATCAGAGTGACAATCCAACCTAATTGTTCGGAATTAAGAAAACACATTTTTTGACTACACTGGGTCTTTAAGTGGTAACTGTCTTGCCTCATGTTTAAAGCTTAGCCTGTAAATACCCCACCAACACTGCCTATTCGTCATGTTGCCATAACAACAGGTCTGTAATGGATGTTACGTACTGTACCTATCAAAAGCGGCACACTAATGAACAAATATATTTATTTTAAATGCTGTTAGCTTGCTTTTTTAAATGCCCTCCTATAAAGTCTGATACTGTAGACATGTTTTAGATGTTCTACAGTAATTTGTTTGTGTTTTCTGGCAGTCATGAAGGGTATGCAGTATAATGTCCTAATTGCACAGCGCCTTTGCACTAATCGATTTCCATGTATGAGTTCAACTCATATAGTACAGCCTGAGGCACTTCAGGAAACTGGATTTACACATATTATAACATCACTCCTTGATGCTTGGATATGGAATGTTGTACAAATAAAAAGTAACCAATTTTGTAATTGTCTGAAAGATGATAAAAACCAAATTAAACACCCTGAATAAAGCTTTATTTATATATAAATATAATTTTTTTTTTGGACAAACATTTTCTTTGGGACATTTGGTACATGTCAGAACAGGTTGCATCCCAATCCAGATATCAGCTGTTTGGTCTTTTCCTGGAGCATTTTAAATTGAAGTGGTTTACTTCTCCCTAAATGTCATTGACAGCTTTTGACATGAAAACTTAAGTTAGCAGTACCCAACCTGCCATCCTTTATTTTTAAACAGCTTACATTTTCATCGCAGATATAAAGAGGGAAAGGAAGTGAATTTTGACAGCAGGCACGGTTTTTCTCAACAAACACCAACCCATGCATGCATAATAGACCATTTGTACAAACCACAGTGTGATGCTTGTTTTGTATCTTTTTTTTCCTGAGAAGTAGTTCATTTGTGGTTACTTGAGCTGTTCAACTGCTGAATTACATACTGCTTAACCCATAGTTCATCCAGAGTGTACCGCACATCTCCACTGAAGAGGTATATGCTTAGGTCAAAAGCCCAAACTCAATCTGTGAAGCCTGCTTTCTGGGATTCGGTCAGTGAGGAATACACTTGTTTAAGTGGAGTCAAGGTTTACAGCGTTCTTTTGTCTCATAATAAACATGTTCTTTGTTTGTGTTGTTTGAACTTGAATTATCTCGGTGATAGCCAGTGATTCATTGGTTACGCTAAGGAGTACATGTGTTGCATTGTGTTCTATGGATGTTGTATGTATTTTGATTGATGTCTCCTAGTAAGGAGGTTGCTGTCCTACATGGTAGAAGCTCTAAGGCTGACCAGCAATGCTGCATGGGAAATCATGCAATTGGAAGTAATGTGCTAAATGACATTCTATTCCGTAGAGCACTTGTTTTCCCCTATAGGATTCTGGTCAAGTAGTGCATTGTATTGGGAAGAGACTTCCATATGGGACACATACAGTATAGTGACTCAAGGTCTTAGCTGTAGATTTAACTCATCAGCAGAATGAATGCCTCAGGGAGAACTGGGAACATCAAGATCAAAGTCAGGTGAGGGAAGACAGCTGACCTTTCACCTTTGTTCCTGCTGAATGACTTTGCTACAGAATTGCTGTCTCAGACAGAGGAATTTGTAGTTTCAAGTAGATCAACCAGATGATGTATTGGTGTCTGTTTGAAAAACCCTAAAGGTTATAGTTCAATATTTGAAGAAACACACTGTACATCCAACATGGCCATTTTCATACAGGGCATTTCTGTTAAGCAGGGCCCTGTATTCTTTAAAATAGGCAATAGGTCACAGAATTGAACGCATTGACAAATAATGTGTTCATTGCTGTGTACAATTATTACTGCTTTTTTCAAATGTGAAATACTCAGGAAAATATTTCTGTTTGATTTTAATTACTTTCACAGGTCTACTCAAAATTATACCAATTATTTTACATTCAACTTGACGCCATTGACTGAAATCCACCCTGCACTATTCCCCCCTAAATACTAAAATGCTTTGTTTTTATGCATGGGTGCTTGCCTTCTTTAAAAAAAAAAAAGTATGGAAAAATCCCCCTTCCAGGTAGGGGTCTGGAAATTCTCACCTTTGGAGGAAGTGAATGCTGGCAGATGGCGAACCTTTAGGGTCCATGGCACATTGTCGACACTGAATTACAGTCCAGAGGGAGATGTGATGCCTGATAACCTCCGTCCCTTGGTTCCATCTGGTGAATTCTAACCAAGGACAGTGCATTCAAACATAGGCAAGCCATTGGTTGGATACCATCTAACAAAACTCGATCTACAATTATACAAAGATTTTATTTAATAACTAATTTTAGTCCAAGATATATTACCTTTCCCATTTGTAATCCTGTGTTTTGTTGTGAGGTTGCCTAGCTATACCACCAGCAGCAATCATAAATTAATCTAATTCATTAAATTACTCATTCTTCATACAGTCTGTGCGAGAGTGGCCAGTATTATATTAGTTGTCATGGTGAGAGAGGTTGTTGTTGTGAAAAATTACTTTACCTTGTGTTGACTGTACACAATTGTACATTTTCACATTACTATATTATTTAAAACCAATTATAGATACATCATGCTATGTACATGGGTGCTATTGCAACCTTAGGGTCTAATCCTAACTTTAGATATGAGTTTCCATCTCCAATTTCCATACTGATTTCCAATTTTCTTCAATGCTCATAAGGGTGCATTGAGCGTGTGCAGAGAATACATGCACCACATAGAATGGACTATATATAATGTGAATGCCTAAGTTAGTGATTGTTACTCTACTGACATCACCATGTTGTTCTATCACTAATTTGTTTTATTTTATAGTTATTTAGACCTCAAATGAATAGGCTTTAAATGTCTATGGCTGCATGCAGTATGCACAAAAGAGCAACGTTTTGTGTCCATGAAACAAAGTGGTTTGCCATTTTCAGGCCATTTTCATTTGCTAGGAATCAAAACAGGGTTGTTACCACAATACGGACTATCAAATGCTTATTGTTGTACATCAAGGCAGTCTTTTCTAAAATAAATAGAAAGAAAAGGTGCCGTATCAAATTGCAGCAACTGTTCCTTTCTCTCTCTTGCTGTGTATAATCTAGCCCCCATGCCCATGTTAATCACTACATACTCAAAACCACAGTGCTCTCCATGAATAGAATACAATGCACTGGTGTGATTATACTATAGGTATTGAAAGCAGTAGGCAGAAGACACCTTCAAAATAAACTGCATAGATATGATGACAACAACCAAAAAGGCAGTCGCAACATTATTTTGGTAAGATGTATTTGTTTGGTAAAATGTGTTAGTGTTTCTGCATTGGGCCCAGTAAATTCTCCACAAACATATGTTTACATCTTTAAATGCAGTCTCCAAATTATTGGTTAAGACATACTGTAGGTATTTCTATAATGAGTTACAGCAAACATATAAGGAGTCTCCAGAAAAAAGTCTGTTAGCAATTATGAAATGGCTTTAACATGTCAATTCATATTGTGGCTGGTGGAACTGTGAAGCGTTTAATCTGATTCTGTCTGTGGGCCACTCTGTCAACTTGTTTGGTCCCTCTGAGGCTAGATTGACATAGGAAGAAGACTGTTAAAATGGACTTCATGCCTTCACACCCTTAATAGAGTGTTTTTTTTGTTTTTTTTTAAACACCTCAGATTGTCCTGTGAGGCTGGTCTTGCTTGATTTGATATTGCAAATTGTATGTTTTTTTGATAAAGCTAGTTTCAGAACTACATTTATAGATACTGTCAGATAGACACCCTAGCACATTTGTAAATGAAGGCCTATTTCTTCAACAACAACCACAAGCACATTCAACTGAAATTGGATTTTCAACATTGCAGAACCAATTACATATTTGTAAACACAACTTTAAAGTTGTAATTCTTTGACGAAGATATTATTCTTCTTATTATTATTATTAAAAATGTCAACTGAACTACAGCAACACCAGTTTGAATTCAAACCAACTTTAGGATGCACATTTTCTTGCCTCCAAAGGTATTTCTGGTGAATAAATTTGGCGGAACATTATCCTTCCGCTATTACTGCAGATATATTTTGAACATTCTATGATAATAAAATGGCAAAATTCGAAGTGCACCTTTAATGCAAACACACTCAATTTGATCTCACTTGAATGTCAAAGCTGTCCTACCAACACAACGGAACGTTACTGTCTGGTATCATTGGTACTGTAGCAAGCCAGCTAACTACTCTGTTGAATTCTTGTTGTACCATTCTACTGCCAATGTAGCCCACTCGTTAGCTATAAACTCCCATAAATCTTCATTTTTAAGAGGTGCGCTCCACCAACTGTTGTTTTCATCTCTTCGCATACGTTTTGGATGAGATTAAAATCTTGACTTTTCACTGGGCATTCCAGAACAGTCTAGTGTTTAGTGTTTGAACCATTCCATGGTTCTTTCTTATATGTTTGGGGTCGTTGTTCTGCTAAAAGAAGAATAATCTTCAACAAAGGCAGTTTTTGGACACTGGGTTTAACATTGCACTCCAAAACCCTTAAAAAATTTATTGATTTCATGATGTCTTGCACACATTCAAGGCCCGCAATACCAGAGCAACTGCACAGCATTATTGAACCTCCCTCATAATTGATTCTAGGCATGGTGTTCTTTTCTTTAAACACTTCATTTGGTCGTTGGTAAACATAGAAAGATCCCACTCCCGAAGGAGACACAAGACAGCCTGATTTAACTCATCAAAACCCCACCTAAACAAGACTACATTGTGGGCAACATTTTGTTTGGGCCAATTAAACTAAATTACAGCTTTGGCAATACAGATCAGTGTGTGATTGCTGATGACCAAATGATGTGTTTAATGAAAAGAAACCCCTACCTACAATTAAAGATGGGGATATTTCATCATACTGTGGAGTTGCTTTGTTGCTTCAGGTACTGGGGTCCTTGAAAATGCGCAAGGCATTATACGATATGCACCTCATCAGATGTTTCCGAGTCCAATATTCAACCCAGTGTGAAAAAAGGGAACTCTTTTAAAGGATGTGAATCTTGCAGCTGGAAAATGACCCAAAAGATTTATTAAAAATCACAGCATGTTTTAGAAAAGATGCTGGGCAGTAGAGTGGCAAAAGATCACAGTTCTGAATCAGATCCAAAACTGTGGCAGGATCTGAGGATACAACAGTTCTGTAACGTGAAGACATGAAACACTGAAGAATTAGAGTGGTTTGGTGCTGAAATGCTGCTGGTTGAAATGTGCTGCAGGCTTATTAATAGCTACAGTTACCTTGGCCAAAGGCTTTGTAACCAAATACTAGCTCTGGGTTTTCTATAGTTCTCTAAAATCTCAAAAATGTGTCTAAAATTTGTTCTGAAAAATTACAATTAAATAGGAAGATGTGGTAAACTAAAATATATTATATATTATAAACTTTGATATGTATTGCTTTTTAAACATGGGTTTATATATTTAGCCAATGCAGTGCCATTTGGTTACATACAAAGTTGAAGTATACTGTAGAACTATGTGTATAGTCAGGGCTCTTCATAAAACTGTCTTAAGAAACAAGAGTTCACTTTGAAGCTCAGCTGCAACTTTAATGATGCCTCAAGTAACTTTTCAATTCAGCAAGATACTGATGGAGAAATCCCTTTAGAGGGGAGATAATGTGCCCTAATATGCCCTCTACTGGCTGATACATGGGTAGAGGGATTTTCTTGGACAAACTTTCATCCAGCTAGTTTTGGACTATGGAGAAAAAGTGCATAATTTATAGTGTTCCATAATATATTACATTAAACAAATATGGCATTTAATGTTAATATTTGATATTAATATTGTAATATAGGTTCAGGAATTATGCAGGAAAACATAAAATTATGGGTGAAATAGAACAACATTACAAGATTGTAAACCAACTAAAGGCAACACTACTACTTCATGAAGTGTATGTGATAATATAGCACTGGACAGGTTATTTTCTATTGATCTAGTACAACTTATCACTATTATCTTCTGAGGATTGGAAACGAAAGAATAATCCAAGCTTTGAACCAGTTAAGTTAGACATATAGTTCGGCTCAGCGCCGTAACAGCTTTTAAAATGCCTTTCCTTGAAAGCAATTAAGGGGGTGAATAAAAACACTAAATATTGAGATAATCAGTCTGCTACTAACAGCGGCAATGGACCATGTCTTTATCTGTTGACCCTGTTTGCTTCTTGTAGACGGATGTGAATCTCTGCAGTGTCTTCCAGTGTGTTAATGTATCCATCCCAATTGGCACACTAATACCTATTCACTGCATTACTTTTGACCAGTGCTTTATGGCTGTGCTCTAAATATGGAATAGGGTGCTATTTGGGAAAGATTTTATGTTTTCACTCCAAGTGTTAATGGGTTGGTTAGTTCAAAGGTCAAAATAAATTACCCCAGCGTTTTCTAACCAGGAAGTATATTAAGTTATTGACCCTAATTAGAGTGGCTGACATTATTCTCTCTCTCTCTTTCTCTCTCTCTCTGTCTCTAACTCTATCCCCCTCTCTATCTCTATCTCTCGCATCATGTAAGGCAATGTAACAAATTAACTTTAGTCTTTTTTTTTTACAGCAACAAAAAAATATGTTATTGTTTGACCTTTCCCGTTGGTCAGTGACTGACTTGAGATCCAGACAGAACGTCATTACCAAAAGGAACTCATCTTCACTGATCAAATTGAGAATCCAGTGCAGCAAGGATGAAGTTGGGGGTGATGGGCAGATGTACGGCAATCAGTCCCAAACCACGGCAGAACGGCAACAACCCCTGGTCTCATCCCAAACGGCTAGGGGAAACGAAATGACTGGAGAACTGGAGAATAACAGCATTCATACACATCCAGTAAGATATGTAAGAAAAGTTATGTCAGTAAGTCCCAGACACATTGACAATATGCCCATGTGTTTGGCATTTACCACATCGAAAGGATTTACTACAACCAGGCAAACATTTCAACACACACACACAGGCCTGCAATCTATTCCCTCGTATGTGTTCTTTTGACTATTCATTTACGTTATTAATGAAATACTGTAGTTATTGCTTGGCTTTGTTCTGAGCCAGGATGTTATTTGGCGTACTTTTTTTTTATTGGACTTAATTTATTTGCTCTAATTACAATAATTGATGCGCATGAAAGCCTGATTCACTCTACTCTTCGTAGAAAAGGACAACCGACAGGCAGCATCCCTGTTATTTATTATTTGTTATTTTATTCCATTAAAAACCTAAAAAGACTTCAAAGGTAGGCTGTGGAAAGAGAAAAAAAATAATTAACAATATGGAGTGAATGTGTATACAGCCGTCTACGTTTGCCAATTACTATTTACTTGGAATAAGACATTTATCAGAGTGGTGCAGACATCATTGCACACCTCAAAAGAAGTTGCGTTTGTCGACTCAAGGAAAAAGAAAATGCCTTTCTCCTTGAGATAAATGTATCCCCCTTTTTGTGAGGCAAGAAGCCAGGTTAGGAAATTACCTACCTGACTTCAGCACCGTTCGTTGTTCGTATTGTGAAACAAGTACTAAAAGAGGAGAGGTGATTTTATTAGTCATTTGATCTTTTTATGATTTTCCTCTCAATATCAATTAACTATTCAATAATGTTGACAGCTCTATCTTGGCTATGTTAATGATTTGTCCCGTGCTTCACCTCACATTCTAAGCCAGTTGCTTTTCCGACGCTCAATCACTGTCTATTCTATTCAAGCTCTTCAATAATGCCTCAAACAATTCTTTTCTTGAAAATGTTTTTTTTTATAAAATGCTCTCTTCTCAAACAATATGTTTGATAATGACAATGAATAACATTTTTCTTCTCAAATGGCAAGAAGGGGCCCTGGTTAGGGCGAGGAGCCACTTTAAATGGTAATTGTTCCAGCTTGCACTTTGCATTAAATGGCCTGTATGAAAACTGTCGCAGTCCAGTAGGAGTGAAATAAATGAATCCCATGCAGGCAGACAAACCCCGAGCACACACTCCCTGAAGTTTTGAGTAGCCAGCACATTCTGAATATTATACAGCTACTGTTTCTTCTCACAAGCATTTCCTTCTTCTTTAAACCAACAAATTGGTGTTAGCGCAGGCTGTTTGTCTGATGTCTAATTCCCCATCATTGTCTTAACGTAGGGGTTTGATGTCTGAATATATTTAACTAATGGATCATGAATAAAAATGACCCGCTTCACCCGCAAGCAAATTAGTAAATTAGTTTGCAGCTTGCCAAGGAGATGGATGGCCATTACCCAACCTTCGCTTATTCTGTATACATACTGTTGATTCACTTCAGAGTCAGTGAGGTAAATAACATATAGCATGTATTGAGAGGGGGAGATGATCGATCAATGGTATGATAACAAGGACTCTGTTGTTGACGGATTGGTCTATGAAATTATGTTGAATCTCAACTTGAGCCCTCTTTAACTATTGTTACTTTTTATAGACCGTTTTCAGCGGTTCTCTTTATCTCCCGGCATAGACTGTCCAGAACAGAAAATTCTGTTCAGTGGCATCCATTCTCTCTGAGGTAATTAAAATCATTGACATCCCCCATTCAGCTCACAGAGAACTGGAACTCAGACAATGTCAGGCAATTCCATGCAATATGAGGTCACTTTCATTTCAAAAGCAAGGTAAAATGCACACAGCAACTGCAGCCAGTCCAATAATATACTTAGGGTTTTTGTGCGACATTCCGTCATTCCGTTATGTCTCGAATGAATTCACATGAATGTGTTTCCAATGAAAAAATAATTTCTGTTTTTCACTGAGTGATCTGGTTCTATTGATATGGTCATAAACAGGCCATCTTTATCTGGTTTCAAGACAAGACGATACAAGGGTGATAGAAAATGGATAGGTACTTCCTGAAATTAACATTTACACTGGTTTCACGTACTTAGTAAATTATACAAGAATGAACACATTGTAGCTGATATCCTGATTTTAACTACCAATAACTACCAATAACTTTAATTTTCTTACCATTGCCTGACCTTCATTACCTTTCCACACATTTAGGTTTGAGGCAGGCCCTAGGTGGGATGGGTAATATTTTGGAGAGGGGGGTCATAGATCGACAATTACCAAGCTGTGAGCTATTGACTGGTGATTCACTGATGCATCTCGTCTGATTCTCCGAATGAAACACAGCGGCATGTGGAATAAACAGTCGGCTGATTGGCACCTCGTAGCCTCGGCTCGTCTTTCTGTCTGGGGCTGCTTTTGATTGCATAGCACGCCAATTATGACTTAATTGTTTTCCCTTTATATAGCCGACATGCGCTGATCTTGAGTTCCAAACAGCACTATTCCCAACGTAGAGAACTACTTTTGTCCGAAGCGAGTATATTTGGCCAGGGCTCAACTGGGTACACTAGAAATAGGGGACCTTTAGGGAAGCAGTGACTGAACGGATGCAGCTTCATCCCTATTTTATTAAGGATTGTAGATCAACTGAATGACATCACCATTTTTCCTTAATCCAAGCCTGTGATGAACTCAAGGGTCAAAGGAGATTTTCTTTATAAAAAAAAAACTCCTTATTAGACTTTCAAGGAACCTGCATTAAAGTGGTTTTGGCACGCATGACATCATTACGGGACATAAAAATTGGCAACCAATACTGGTGAGATTGATTAACGGCATGCTAATGATACATTTAGCATTCAGGAGGTTCCAGCTAGCCAGGATAAAGCTAAGGTTTCCGGTCTGTAAGGGCTAGTAATACGTAATAATGTATACCTCGTTGCACTAGCCAGGATAAAGCTAAGGTTTCCAGTCTGTAAGGGCTAGTAATACGTAATAATGTATACCTCGTTGCACTAGCCAGGATAAAGCTAAGGTTTCCAGTCTGTAAGGGCTAGTAATACGTAATAATGTATACCTCGTTGCACTAGCCAGGATAA